>WNWK01003206.1:0-175746 GCA_009830355.1 Cherax destructor | reverse complement strand
CCCAAATCTGCACACTGCCATAACAACATACTGGAGTGAGAGATATGGGAGAAAGTGTAAAATAAAACCCAGTGAGGAGCAGGGGTGCGGTGGGGACAATACGGGAGCACTGTATTAACATCCGGGGTCCCAGACTATTCAACATCTTACCAGAAGATATCGAAACACGGCTGGAACCAGTGTAGAAACCTTCAAGAGGAAACTGGACAAATATCTTCACCAGGTGCCAGATCAACCAGGCTGTGATGGATATGTGGGGCAGCGGGCCTCCAGCAGCAACAGCCTGGTTGACCAGGCAAGCACCAGAACGAGCCTGGCCCATGGCCGGGCTCAGAGAGTAAAATACTCTCGAAACTCTTCAAAGATTTACAAAGATTTTTCAAAGAAAGATTTACATATATATACAATATATATATACATATATATATATATATATATATATATATATATATATATATATATATATATACATATATATATATATAAAATATAATATATATATATATATAATATATATATATATATATATATATATATATATATATATATATATATATATATATATATATATATATATATAAAAAATTTATATATAAAACATATATATATATATATATCATATATATATATATATTACATATATATATATATATATATATATATATATATATATATATATATATATATAAAATATATAATGTAGATATATGTAAATCGTAGTAGTTTTTTACATAACTGGTATGTAAAGGGCTGGGGTGAAAAATATATGTTCTGGTCTCGTGTATTTCATGTTATAACGTAGGACATGAAATTGTTATATTGGGCGTTGCTTCATGTGGGAGAGCGTAGTGCAGCTTACTGAGTCCTGCATAGCAACAGTGGTTACCAGAGAAACTTTCTCAACATGAAACGTAACATAGAGGGGAATATGCTTAATATTGATTGGCTGTTGCTGGCTCAGAGACATTTCTGACGTTTTGATTTGTCAACCGTAGATAGTCTGGCAATTTAGTGTGCATTGTTCACATGCGTTTATTACTGCTTTGATTTTGAAGTGGGTAGAAGTGTTTTTTGGGTGACCCAGTTTAATTAGTATTTTCATGCATAGTATATAAGCGTATATAAGCAGGTAACCCCGAAGATATTTGATGTTCAGTACAGTCAAGCTTCACGTTTAATTATTTGTGATTTGTGTGTGCTGCTGGAAGCAGACAAATATTCCTTCACTTTTTAGAAGTTCTTTAAGATATTAATCTTGCAGTGACTAAACACATTATCAATTAAACCAGATATACACCACCACCACATCAGTATTTTTATCTTCTCTAGGAAACTGGTTTTTTTCTCGTCTGTCTGTTCTCTCTCTCTCTCTCTCTCTCTCTCTCTCTCTCTCTCTCTCTCTCTCTCTCTCCTCTCTCTCTCTCTCTCTCTCTCTATAATATATATATTAATATATATATATATGTATATAATTTATGAGGGAAAAGATAATTACAAAGTGTGTAAGGTGGGTGAGATGAAAGGTAAGAGGGAGGAAAGACTCGGTGTTTTGTTACACTCACTTTGCTTGTGGAGTGGAACAGTGTAGCAGCGTAGTGTTCTATTGTAGGCTTCCCTGACTCACAATACCCTTGTGTTGTATGTATTACCCAAGCTCCTCTCTCTCTCTCTCTCTCTCTCTCTTTTGTCATAACAAAATCCGCTAGGGGCAATTTTGCCTATTTTAGGTAACTTATTTTTAGGTGGGGGATTAATTTGTTATGAAAATAAGAATCATTGTGTGAGTGTGAATTACTTTACTTGCTCATGGATGTGAATGTGTTGTTGTTGTTGTTGTTACTGGCTGTTAAAATCCCTTGTTGATAGACACCTTGCCAGTCTCTATCGCGCGCGCGCGTGTTTGCCACCCGTTACCAAAATGTCTAAGGAATGTGTGTGATGAAAAAACAGTATCTAACAAAGAATGTTAATATGTCTGTTACTATATTTGTTAATGTTTGCCCTCTTGCAGGTGAGTGAGTGTTGGTACTTCCTCATTGATCCCTCTCTTCTGCCGCAGATGTGTGGTAAGTAAAGTACTCTTCTCTTGTATCTGCCTGGTAGTGTAAGTTCACGTACACTTGTCTTGTACGTGCCTGGAAATGTAAGTTCACATACTTTTGTACGTGCCTGAGATAATGTAAGCTCACATACACTTCTCTTGCACGTGTCTGGAACAGTGTAAGTACACTGATCCAGTACATACCGGGGTGCTTAAACTTATACAGCTAAAGTACGTTTTGGTTCCTGGGATGGATAGTACTCAAATATTTAATCTTCGGACTCCTGGTTCGTAATTGTGGGGGGTTGAGCCCTTGGGAATTGCCTCTTGTCACTCACTGGCAGAATAACCCGGCACTGCTCGGGTATGTTTCACGTCTTGTACGATAGCTATGAGTAAAAATATACTAATAAAATATTTTTCATGCCGTAGTAGGTCTTCTGATGATTTCAAATGTTTTCTTTCTTGCACCTGCCTTGTCAGGAGGCAGGTATGAGTGCCTCATATTCCCCCACCTGCCTTGTCAGGAGGCAGGTGTGAGTGTCTCACACCCAAACCTGTTTTGTCAGGAGGCAGGTGTCTCACACCCCACACCTACCTTGTCAGGAAGCAGATGTCTCTCACACTCCCACACCTGCCTTGTCAGGAGGCTGGTGCGTCTCGCACCCCCTACACCTACCTTGTCAGATGGACTGTGAAGTACATAACATCTTAGTCAGCAGACATGTGACAGTCCTGTAGAGAGGCTCAAGATGATAAATTCAATGTATCTGGAAGACCAGAAGGAAAAAGGGCTGATGAGAAAGAGAAGATGAAAACAATACAAGAAAAGGTAGATCAATGCAGAAAGGCAGATAAACAGAAAATAAAGTGACCCTGTTGCTAGAAGAATCTTATAAACTCAGTGAAGTAGAAAACGAGTACAAACTCAGTGAAGAAGTAGAAAACGAGTACAAACGAATCCTGTTGACGGAAGCAAATTCTCTGAAGAGCAAAGCCAAGAGAAAAAAAGAAAACTTGCAGAGGATGGCGAGAAAGACACTGAAACTGCAGAAAAGAAAATTAAAACAAACTGATCACAGCATAGTGTTTAAACATTTGTATCATTCATATTCTGCCAAAAATTTGATTTTTCTGTAGATTTTTTTACTAGTTATAGGCTCTCTAAATGAGATAATTGCAGGTACTTTCACTATACTAATGTTGTTACAAAACATAAGTTAATGATTACAAAGTGACATTTGTGAAAATAGTAAATGTAAATTGCAATGCTCAGTTTAATTTTTTAGGTTTATGAATTTCATAAATATGTTTGAATATTGACCATCCTAGTGTAGTGTGTGTAACATTGATAGGTAAAGACTGACTGTGGGAGGAATGGTCGGCTGTGACGGGAGGTTGTGCGCCACGAAGTACTCAGTGTCAAGGATTTTTTTTTAATTTTGTCAGGGAAATTTCAGTAAATTTTTAAATTGGTCATCTGAAGCAACCATGTATAGCCTAACATCTGACGACATCCGATGTGACATCGAAGTAAACATCGACAGGACTAAGACTAAAAGAAGTGGTACAGTTTCCCCAAATACTCCAAAATGATGAAAGTACGCTAAGCGCTACAAGGAAGCAGTATCTGACACTCCCACATCGACCCAGGAGATATCTCTCAGGAACAGTACAGTCACTTGACACTCTGCTGGGACTGTTACTAGTGCAGTCACTATAAATTAGACACATGTGCAACACTTGGGTATCTTTATTGAGGAAACGTTTCTCCACACAGTGGCTTCATCAGTCCATACAAAGGAGAATGGTGAAAAACAGGAAGAGTTTGAGGTAATCATTCCACCAGTTTTGAAAAGAATACAGCATATGTGCGAAGAAATGGTTTATATACTGTAGACAGGTGAGGTGCAGCAGTCGTAGGTGGTGTCACACTTGACGACTGCTGCACCTCACCTGTCTACAGTATATAAGCAACTTCTTCGCACATATGCTGTATTCTTTTTAAGATTGATGGACTGATTACATCGACTCAAGGCTGAGGGACTGATTACCTGAAACTCCTCCTGTTCTTCACCATTCTCCTTTGTATGGACTGATGAAGCCACTGTGTGGCGAAACGTTTCCGCAATAAAGATACCCAAGTGTTGCACATGTGTCTAATTTATCAACTTGTCGGTTCTCTGAACCATTTATCAACACCACAGTCACTATGCTTCTGAATAGCTCAGGAAAGACACGATCTGCTCTGAATGTAGTGAAGCTGGACACTCACGGGCTGCAAGAGCGATGAGCCTCCGACCTGCCTTAACAGCGAAGACCACTGCACACTAGCAGCCAAGTGCCCTACCAGGAAGGATCCGGTCACCAAACTGAGGTGAAGTCCCAACTTAACGCTACTCAACTCAACAAGGAATTCCACCCAGGCAGATACAACCAAGAACAGAGACAACACTCATTGTACCCAGGCTTCGCAACAAGCCCCAGCTGCTGCTACTCTAACTCAGATATTTTAAGAAAACGCACCCAACAATATCCTTACAAATGTCATCTTTGTTCACCTGCACAACGTTGTCCGACCTGGATCCTTCAACACAATAATCACCAAGGTCTTTCGCCGGAACAACCTTCCAGAGATAGACTTCCCAGAAGACCTACCTTCAGCTGGCATACTCAGTTTCGTCAGTTCTACGCTGTCTATTATCCAGGCCCACCAACGAAAGTACCAGTTGCCAACACTGTTCCAAATGAGCCCGCTGCCATACCTTCCTCTCCACCCCTCCCTACAACGGCTGCCAGCATTCCCTCGCAAGACAGCCGCAGAACCCACTCAAGAAAAAACCATGGACCCACTGAAGAAACTGACAGCAACCTTTTCCAAGAAACAGCCAGCAATTGCACCCATGATCCAGTACCAGTCAAACTCCTCAAATGGACAAAGAAACTTCGTCTTCCCCGACAGCGTTTGCACCACTACAAAATACACTATGAGAATGCTTGCCCAAGGACTCCACAGTGGGAGGATCAAGTACATTCACTACCCATCATACAACATCTTCCTCCAAGAACTCCTCAACATCCTTGAAGATAGACAAACCTACAATAAACAAGCACGACACTTAACTACACTACATACCCTGAGACCTTGCGTTACAGAGTGGACCCACTCCAGACTTAGTCCAACCCTCCCGTGCAGAGAAGGGATGCTAAACCACCCATCCCCTTCACTTCAATTGATGATACAGAGGCGGAGAGTGTTTAATGATACCTAGCACTGGTACAACAGAGATTTCTTAATGATACCCAGTACTGGCACGACAGAGATTGCTTAATGATACCCAATACTGGTACAACAGTAATTGCTTAATCAATGATACCCAGTACTGGCACGACAGAGCTTGCTTAATCAATGATACCCAGTACTGGTACAACAAAAATTGCTTAATCAATGATACCCAGTACTGGTACAACAAAAATTGCTTAATCAATGATACCTAGTACTAGCACGACAGAGATTTCTTTAATCAGTGATACCCAGTACTGGCACGACAGAGATTTCTTAAGCAATGATACCCAGTACTGGTACAACAGAAATTGCTTAATCAATGATACTTAGTACTAGCACGACAGAGATTTCTTTAATCAGTGATACCCAGTACTGGGACGACAGATTTCTTTAATCAGTGATACCCAGTACTGGCACGACAGAGATTTCTTAAGCAATGATACCCAGTACTGGGACGACATTTAATGATTCCAAGCACTTGTATGACGGATTTTAATCTATAATTTACAAGAGTTTTCCTACTCTGAGGGTTGAGCTCGGGGCAGGGTTCCCTGTTAATTGTCTGGTGTAGAAGATGCATGTCTTATATGTATATACACATGGAATACGAAATTTTGTAACACATCCCATATGTAATTTCCCTAATTGCCTTGCCAAGGTTTCTCTCACGAGTCCCACAGACCTTATTCCCGTTCGCCATTTTGACAGCAGAATGTTCTCTCATTAATGTATTTTTTAGTTCTAATTATATCGTGGAAGCTGCTGGCACCTCTGTCCTATGTCTGTTGTTTATGACGACTCGTGTGGGTTGGTAGGGTGAGGCAGGGCGAGTGTTCAAGGGAACATCTACACTCCTCTCTAACCTCACCCTACCCTATACCAGCAGTGGCTCAGCTTTTTTGTGTCCATATTGGCGATAATTTTTCAAAAAATTCTCGAGTGCCAGTGGGAATTTTGAGCAGATGATTATTATTATTATTATTATTATTATTATTATTATTATATTGGTATTTGCAGTTTTTATGGAGAAGAGAAAATACTGTACTTGAAACGTTCTTAGAAGTCTGTTAAGGCAACTAATAACTTCTGAATTGTTTTAAATGAGATAATTTTAGGACTTTCATGTTATTTATCACTAGTAAATCACAACAGGTAAAATTAACAAATTATCAACAGTTATACTATACCTTTATTTCAGATAAAAAAAAGGTATATTCATTGTTTTACCATTAACAGAAGTATAATTAAAAAATGAAAACGTTTTAAATAGTTTTTTTTTTTTTAATATCAATGATTTTTTGAGAGAATTAGAAACTAACATCATTTATAGCTAATACTGTACGTTGTAACAAGTGAAATGTGACAGTGTAATAAAAAATAATATCAATGATTTTTTGAGAGAATTAGAAACTAACATCATTTATAGCTAATACTGTACGTTGTAACAAGTGAAATGTGACAGTGTAATAAAAAATAATATAATATCTTTATTTCTACAAGTACATGTACAAGGTATACAGGCCTAGCTGACATCAATGACATACTACTATATAGAAAGCCCCTTGTTATGCTCAGCATTTAATTAGGTCAGTTTTGTCCCAGGATGCGACCCAAACCAATCGACTAACACCTAGGTACCTATTTTACTGATGGGGAACATAGACAACTGGTGTAAGGAAACACGCCCAATATTTCTACCCTCGCCGGGAATCGAACCCGGACACTCCCCGTGTGAAGCGAGAACTTTTAGCCACCAGGCCACGGGGCCACCGTATAAAAGGAAAATAATCATATTTTATTCTAGGAGTTTTGCTGCTTCAGCAACGATAACAGGTGTTCTATATGAGGCTTGTATTTGGTTGTTTTTTGAGTGCTATGCATAACCATTACTAATTAGACTTGATAAATTTAATCACTGAAAACAACGATTCATATAAACATGAAGATGAATATACCCTTAAAACTACCGGTGCTAAATTTTTCAGATAGTCAGAAGTTTTAGGAACAGAATTCCAGAGTTTCAGGACCTCATTTTCTGCATTTTTTTGCGCCAATCCTTCAATATTTTCTAGGTCAACTCTCAAGTAACAAATTTTTGCCTCCAAATTGAACTGCTTTGTAAATCAGTCAAAAATCATCTTAAAATTATCAGAATCATTCCACTGTAACATTTCCAAATTTATTTTGACCTGAACTTGGTAAATCTTAAAAGCAAATTGTTCATTAGATGAATCATTGATTTTCAAAAATTTCACTGGAAGGCTCTGAATGATGTTTTTTTCTGTCATGAATTTCAAGCTCAGATAATTCTTGGCAAAAGAAAGTTTTATTTGTCAAAAAGAGACGAATTTCATCCAAATACTCAAAAAATCATTTAAGGACAGAATCGAGACTGAACCAAAAATATTGTTGTACATAGTCCTTTGTACACCTAATTCACCTCGCTCAGTAAATTCTGAAAATGTCTTTTATTTTCTTGTGGTAAAGCACGTGCAGAAATTAAAATTAACTGTTACTATTTTCATAATTTCTTCAAGTTCCTTGAGACCAGCTTTTGCACCTTTAACCTTTGATGATGAGGACACAAAGCCTCCTCGTGTACAATACAGTGAAAACCTGTCAGTGGATGGTCAACATATTTTGCAAACACAACAAAACCTGCTTCTCCATCAGTTGTCACACAAACTATTTTTGAAAGGTGATCCTGTCGATTAGACATCTCGTTTACTACTGCCTAACGTTTTCCATCCCCTTGGGAAATGTTCAGATTGAGTTACCAACTTAACCAGTTATTCCCATAATAATGGGTAGCTAGCTGATGTGACGTCAGTCAGTCACATCAGCTAGCTACCCATTATTGCTCGATTTATAGTTCCTCTGATCTCTTTGTTGCCATCTTTAATATTCTATTTTTTTTACTGTGTTTCTATTCACTGGCAAATCCTTAATGCGCTGGATATTTTTTTCCTTTCTGGAAAACCTAAAAAGGAAAGGAGCACATTGTAGTCATGATTCTTTTATTCCCATCACTGAGTGATTGTCCATGTTCAGTAATAAACTTTGAAATCTCAAAAGCAGCAGTAATAAGCTGCAACTGTCTGAAACAAATTTCATCAAAACATTTGACTACATTTTTGTTTGTTCCCGATTTCTCACTTTTATCGCAGAGCCATTCTTGAAAACGCCTGCCGCTGCCGCCGGCGTTGCCGCCGCTTGAACATTTATATTTCTTTGCTGGTTGATCTGACGTTCTGCACAAGTTGAAAAAGGTAGATGCACAGCGGATACTATTGTGAAGCTAAAACATAGTAGTAAACAGTACTTCACTTTACAAATCACTTTACCAATAAATAAACAATTACATTCCACACGACATATTCTAATGGTTTACGATTTCAAGCATTTTATTAGTCATATCATTTATTATCGTTTACTTCTGTATGTCACAAGATATCCAGCGTTCACTCACAACCAATAACAAAAATATGAGCACAGCGAAGTCAGTACCGGATCAGCCGGGCTGTGGTTCGTACGTTGGACTACGTGTGGTCAGCAGTAGCAGCCCCTTCCCCTCACTACCGTGCACCAAAGCTTTCCTACCTACGGCTGATACTCACTCTCTTTTTCTCGATCACTTCCGGTCACATGCTCATGCCATTGCTGTGTATACAGATGGTTCTAAATCTTCTGATGGTGTTGGGTTCGCAGCAGTATTCCCTGATGAAGTTGTCCGAGGCCACTTGTTGGACTCAGCTAGTGTCTTTACTGCTGAGTCGTATGCCATCCTTATAGCGCTTCTTCATATTACATATATGTCTCCTTCGACGTTCGTGATAATTTCGGATTCCCTTAGTGCTTTACAAGCTATTAAACAATTCGACTCCCCTCATCCATTAGTCCTCCGTATTCAACAATGGTTGTGTCGCATAGCTAGCAAGAAGAAAGATGTCGTTTTCTGCTGGGTCCCTGGTCACGTTGGTGTGCAGGGCAAGGAGCAGGCGGATGCTGCTGCGGTCAGCGGTGCATGATCTCCCGGTTTCTAATAGGGGTATTCCGTACAGGGACTTTTCCAGTCATCTCTGCCCGTCTCTGCAGCCGTTGGCAACAACGGTAGATGGGCATACGTATACTAAACTGCTTTTAGATTTGTGGCCATCTTCCTACCACCGTTGCCGTTCTCGGGAAACAGACTGCGCTCTCCCGGCTCCACGTTGGTCATACACACATTACCCATGGACAGACGCCCTGTTCCTCTCTGTGAAGCTTGTCAGGTCCCTATTTCGGTTCTTCACTTCCTTGTCGATTGCTCGATTTACCAGCGAGCTCGCAGGATTTACCTCCAGTGACGCCACTGCGCTACCACTCTTACTTTATCATCTCTACTTGCAGACGATCCCACCTTTGACTCCCAAGCACTTTTTGACTTTTTGTCGGCAACTGCCTTATTATACGAACTTTGACACATAGCCCTTAGAGTCCCTTCCATCCCTTTTCTTTCCTCACCTTTGCTTCCCGCTCCAACTAGCAGATTGTAACCTCCACACTACTTACTACCCCGCAGCGTTGTATGACCCTTGTCGGTTTAGCGCTTTCTTTGATTATAATAATAATGGACCACTATTGAGAGGAGATTCGTATACTGACAGTGAACAGGAAATGAGTGAAATCCTTAAAGAACAGTATGAGTCGGTGTTCAACAACCCTCTAAATGACAGCAAGGTAGAAAATGCAGAAACATTTTTCACTCCAGCAGAAGGCTTCGCAGACCAACTAACTGACAAATCTCATAGATTTTGAAAATGAAATGGATAACATGCCTACTCATTCAGCACCTGGACCAGATTCATGGTATGCCCTATTTATAAAGAAGTGCAAAATGCCACGCATGAGCCCTCAGTATTCTTTGGAGAAACAGTTTAGATCTAGGTGAAATACCGGAGGCTTTAAAGAGTGCAGACATAGCTCCTTTGCACAAGGGCGGTGATAAGTTCCAGCTGCTTTGGTAAGGAAAGAATGAAGAACTCAAAAGGAACACTACGAAACTCAAGAGGATCACCAAATAGAACGAAAGGAACACGTAGAAGACTTGGGAATAATTATGTCAGCTGACCTTTCTTTTAAAGACCATAACAAGACAAAGATCACGACAGCCAGGAATATGACGGAGTGGGTATTGAGAACTTCCAAAACAAGGGAAATAATGCCGATGGTGACACTCTTCAAATCGCTAGTGCTCCCTCACTTAGAATACTGCTCAGTGCTGACGGCCCCGTTCAAAGCAGGAGAAATATCAGAGCTGGAACAAAGACAGAGATCATTTACGGTTCACATTGAGCCAGTAAAGCACCTAAATTACTGGGAACGCCTTCAAGTCTTGAACATTTACTCAATGGAGCGGAGGAGAGATAGATGATAATATACACTTGGAAAGTACTCGAGGGCCTGGTCCCAAATCTGCACACTGCCATAACAACATACTGGAGTGAGAGATACGGGAGGAAGTGCAAAATAAACCCAGTGAGGAGCAGGGGTGCGGTGGGGACAATAAGGGAACACTGTATCAACATTCGGGGGTCCCGACTATTCAACATCTTACCAAAAGATATCAGAAACACAGCTGGAACAAGTGTAGAAGCCTTCAAGAGGAAACTGGACAAGTATCTTCACCAGGTGCCAGATCAACCAGGCTGTGCTGGATATGTGGGGCAGCGGGCCTCCAGCAGCAACAGCCTGGTTGACCAGGCAAGCATCAGACGAGCCTGGCCGATGGCCGGGCTCCGAGAGTAGTGAAACTCTCGAAACTCTTCGAAGGTATATCAAAGGTTCAAAGGTAATGTCGTGCCGAATAAGTAAAACTGGTCAGTTAGCAAGAACTCATTTAAAATTATTTTTTTCTAAAAATTTCTCTTATATGTTTAAAGATATATTTTTTTCATTTATGTTAATGTAAAAATTAATAATTTTGTACCAAAAGAACCTTAGGAAACTTACCTAACCTTATTGTAACAAGCGCAATTTAATTTAGCCTAATCCAACTAAATATATTTTAGATAAGTTTACAATAATTTAATTATAAACAAACACAGTGAAATAGTATCTATTTTTTTCGTTATGTTCAGAATGATTTTTGCGAAATTATTGCATACCCAAATTTTCGCTTGCCTTATTCGGCAAGAAGAGCGTTGCTATTTAAGCCAAAATCACAAGTTTTACCTATTCGGCACGACGATATATATATATATATATATATATATATATATATATATATATATATATATAGCAAATATCACAAACCAAGCGATACAAGATGTTAAACAACCACGGGGAGAGTAGAATGATAGCTCTAGGCCTTTCGTGTGGCAATCAACACATCAGGAGCTTGCAAAATTGCAGAAAAGAGAGAGTTCTAGCAAATAACGTGTGATGTGTTGATTGCAACACGAAAGGTCTAGAGCTATCATTCTACTCCCCCCGTGGTTTTTCATATATATATATATATATATATATATATATACACACACACACACACATATACACCTGGAGAGAGTTCCAGGGGTCAACGCCCCTGTGGCCCAGTCTGTGACCAGGCCTCATGTTGGATCAGAGCCTGATCAACCAGGCTGTTACTGCTGGCCGCACGCAGTCCAACATACGAACCACAGCCTGGATGGTCAGGTACCGACTTTAGGTGCCTGTTCGGTGTGCTACACAAGTATTGCACCGTACGATAAGGCCCCAGGAGCCAGAAACAGGTGAAACTGAGCAACATTGTCATTTGGCCCAGTCCCTTGTTTTGATACATTTGATATATTGTACCTTCGATGGGTTTCCAGGGTTTTTCTACGCTGGCAGTCCGGCCCTGGGCCAAGCTTGTCCGGTGCTTGCCTGGTCAGCCAGACTGTTGCTGCTGGTGGCCCCCTGACTCACAGCCTGGTTGATCTGAGAGTTATCACATTACACGCACACTAATACCCTTGACACACTCCTGAATTACCACGCTCATTATGATGTCACTAACACCAGTGAGTTGTGACGTCACTTCCGTAGTTACATTGATCGTGAGTCATGACGTCATTCCGGGCTGCAGCGTGATTGGCCGAGCCCTCGACTTGTGACGTCATTTCAAGCTGCATTGCCACAGTGGACGTGACGCAGTACTGCAAGCTTATTGATTGGTTCGTTCAGTCATGACGTCACGTAATACTGGTCGGTGATTGGCTGCTCCTTCCTCGTCTAATGACATCATGTAGGACTGCACGCTCATTGGTCTAGCTCAACTTGTGCGTCACACTTGGTGATGGTATCACTACACGTGGAGCGTCACACTGGGTGGTGGTACCACTACACGTGCACCATCACACTGGGTGGTGGTACCACTACACGTGCACCATCACACTGGGTGGTGGTACCACTACACGTGCACCATCACACTGGGTGGTGGTATCACTACACGTGCACCATCACACTGGGTGGTGGTACCACTACACGTGCACCATCACACTGGGTGGTGGTACCACTACACGTGCACCATCACACTGGGTGGTGGTATCACGTGACATCGTGGTGACGCAGTGACTCACACTGGGTGGTGGTACCACTACACGTGCAGCATCACACTGGGTGGTGGTATCACTACACGTGGAGCGTCACACTGGGTGGTGGTAGCCACTCGTGCATCACTGGTGTGGTATCACTACGTGGAGCTCACACTGGGTGGTGGTACCACTACCGTGCACCATCACACTGGGTGGTGGTATCACTACACGTGAGCGTCACACTGGGTGGTGGTACCACTACACGTGCACCATCACACTGGGTGGTGGCACTACCGTGCACACACTGTGGTGGTCATGCGTCACACACTGGGTGGTGGTACCACTACACGTGCACATCACACTGGGTGGTGGTACACTACACGTGCAGCTCACACTGGGTGGTGGTACACACACGTGCTACACTGATTGCACCATCACACTGGGTGGTGGTATCACTACACGTGCACCATCACACTGGGTGGTGGTCCACTCACGTGCACATCACACTGGGTGGTGGTACCACTACACGTGCAGCATCACACTGGGTGGTGGTATCACTACACGTGGAGCGTCACACTGGGTGGTGGTACCACTACACGTGCACCATCACACTGGGTGGTGGTATCACTACACGTGGAGCGTCACACTGGGTGGTGGTACCACTACACGTGCACCATCACACTGGGTGGTGGTATCACTACACGTGCACCATCACACTGGGTGGTGGTACCACTACACGTGCACCATCACACTGGGTGGTGGTATCACTACACGTGGAGCGTCACACTGGGTGGTGGTACCACTACACGTGCAGCATCACACTGTGTGGTGGTATCACTACACGTGCACCATCACACTGGGTGGTGGTACCACTACACGTGCACCATCACACTGGGTGGTGGTACCACTACACGTGCACCATCACACTGGGTGGTGGTATCACTACACGTGCACCATCACACTGGGTGGTGGTACCACTACACGTGCACCATCACACTGGGTGGTGGTATCACTACACGTGGAGCGTCACACTGGGTGGTGGTACCACTACACGTGCAGCATCACACTGGGTGGTGGTACCACTACACGTGCAGCATCACACTGGGTGGTGGTACCACTACACGTGCAGCGTCACACTGGGTGGTGGTACCACTACACGTGCACCATCACACTGGGTGGTGGTACCACTACACGTGCAGCATCACACTGGGTGGTGGTACCACTACACGTGCACCATCACACTGGGTGGTGGTACCACTACACGTGCAGCATCACACTGGGTGGTGGTACCACTACACGTGCAGCATCACACTGGGTGGTGGTACCACTACACGTGCAGCTCACACTGGGTGGTGGTACCACTACACGTGCACCATCACACTGGGTGGTGGTATCACTACACGTGCAGCATCACACTGGGTGGTGGTACCACTACACGTGCAGCATCACACTGGGTGGTGGTATCACTACACGTGCAGCATCACACTGGGTGGTGGTACCACTACACGTGCAGTGTCACACTGGGTGGTGGTACCACTACACGTGCAGCATCACACTGGGTGGTGGTACCACTACACGTGCAGCATCACACTGGGTGGTGGTACCACTACACGTGCACCATCACACTGGGTGGTGGTACCACTACACGTGCACCATCACACTGGGTGGTGGTACCACTACACGTGCACCATCACACTGGGTGGTGGTACCACTACACGTGCAGTATCACACTGGGTGGTGGTACCACTACACGTGCAGCATTACACTGGGTGGTGGTATCACTACACGTGCAGCATCACACTGGGTGGTGGTACCACTACACGTGCAGTATCACACTGGGTGGTGGTACCACTACACGTGCAGCATCACACTGGGTGGTGGTACCACTACACGTGCACCATCACACTGGGTGGTGGTACCACTACACGTGGAGCGTCACACTGGGTGGTGGTATCACTACACGTGCAGTATCACACTGGGTGGTGGTACCACTACGTGCACATACACTGGGTGGTGGTACCACTACACGTGCACCATCACACTGGGTGGTGGTACCACTACACGTGGAGCGTCACACTGGGTGGTGGTATCACTACACGTGCAGTATCACACTGGGTGGTGGTACCACTACACGTGGAGCGTCACACTGGGTGGTGGTACCACTACACGTGCAGTATCACACTGGGTGGTGGTACCACTACACGTGCAGCATTACACTGGGTGGTGGTATCACTACACGTGCAGCATCACACTGGGTGGTGGTACCACTACACGTGCAGATCACACTGGGTGGTGGTCCACTACACGTGCAGCATCACACTGGTGGTGGTCTACGTGCACCATCACACTGGGTGGTGGTACCACTACACGTGCAGCATCACACTGGGTGTGGTATCCACTACACGTGCAGCTCACACTGGGTGGTGGTACCACTACACGTGCAGTCACACTGGGTGGTGGTACCACTACACGTGCACCATCACACTGGGTGGTGGTACCACTACACGTGCAGCATCACACTGGGTGGTGGTATCACTACACGTGCAGCATCACACTGGGTGGTGGTACCACTACACGTGCACCATCACACTGGGTGGTGGTACCACTACACGTGCAGCATCACACTGGGTGGTGGTATCACTACACGTGCAGTATCACACTGGGTGGTGGTACCACTACACGTGCAGCATTACACTGGGTGGTGGTATCACTACACGTGCACCATCACACTGGGTGGTGGTACCACTACACGTGCAGCATCACACTGGGTGGTGGTATCACTACACGTGCAGCATCACACTGGGTGGTGGTACCACTACACGTGCACCATCACACTGGGTGGTGGTACCACTACACGTGCAGCATCACACTGGGTGGTGGTATCACTACACGTGCAGTATCACACTGGGTGGTGGTACCACTACACGTGCAGCATTACACTGGGTGGTGGTATCACTACACGTGCACCATCACACTGGGTGGTGGTACCACTACACGTGCAGCATCACACTGGGTGGTGGTATCACTACACGTGCAGCATCACACTGGGTGGTGGTACCACTACACGTGCAGCATCACACTGGGTGGTGGTATCACTACACGTGCAGTATCACACTGGGTGGTGGTACCACTACACGTGCAGCATTACACTGGGTGGTGGTATCACTACACGTGCAGCATTACACTGGGTGGTGGTACCACTACACGTGCACCATCACACTGGTTGGTGGTACCACTACACGTGCACCATCACACTGGGTGGTGGTATCACTACACGTGCAGCATTACACTGGGTGGTGGTACCACTACACGTGCAGCATTACACTGGGTGGTGGTACCACTACACGTGCACCATCACACTGGGTGGTGGTACCACTACACGTGCACCATCACACTGGTTGGTGGTACCACTACACGTGCACCATCACACTGGGTGGTGGTACCACTACACGTGCAGCATCACACTGGGTGGTGGTACCACTACACGTGCAGCATCACACTGGGTGGTGGTACCACTACACGGGATGGTATATTTTTCGACTTGTTGTGTTGCCGGCGGCAGTCCGAGGAAGTGGAAGATAGAGAGAGACGGGCCTCTGCTTTTTTAACCGTTACACTTATACCTGCATATACACAAGCGTCATTAATCTACATGGAAGTAGACAGGTCTTCTCAAGTGGTATCCTCGGTATGGACTTCCAAGTCTTAGGCTCTCAGTCTTTCCATGTGTCACTGTGACGCCACTCTTACTTTTATACATCCACATGATAGCGAGTACACATTACCTTCAATTATAATTGGGGATATAATCACAGATGCAGTCACAAATTGACCGACACAGTTGTAAATTGGAATTGTTATTCTTCAGTAGAAGGATGTCGTTGGATATTGCCATGACCTTGGCATCAGCTGTTCCAGTGATGACATCTTACGATTTAAAGCATCACCAGCAACATTTGAACAGGAAGAAATCAAAGTGAGTGATATTCGTTCATGGGCTGTGGGGATAGTGTAAGTAAGCCATTTCAGATCATTTCAGTGCAAATATTTCTTCACCTAATGAGCTAAAAATCAGGGCACACACTGCCCTTATTAAAGAGCCTTGACATCCCCGCACCACACTCATAAAAGTCCAAACAATGCAAGAAGGTATATATATATATATATATATATATATATATATATATATATATATATATATATATATATATATATATATATTTTACACACACACATAGGAACTTTAGAAAAGTAGATTCCCTCTCACTGAGGTCTGGGCACTCCTGGTTTAATATCTTTGTTGTCACAGTGAAAGTGTCCTCTACTCCCACTGCTAGAGGTGATCTTACCTTGGAATTTACAAAACTGGAAAAAATATATTATAAGATTACTTTCAGTTTTGCTGGTGGCTTTTTGTTTTCTGTTTCTCCTGGATGTTGCATCATACTTTGTCTTAGCTCAGTGCTTTCTGTTTCTTTAACCAGTATTTCATTTCGTTCTTAAAATTTAAGTTTATATCGCATGGGAGACTTAGGTGGGGGTGGGATGCCAGCTCCTCACCATCGTAAACAAGTACTGTTCTGTCTCCCTAGCATCGTTATATACATTTTTATCCTCTCTTATCTCAACAGTCTCCTTTTCCCGCCCTGCCCCACCCTGCTTCGCCCTGCTCCACCCTGACCCCTCCCTGCAAATGTTGATATAGTGCTAAGATTTATATCATTGTCTATGCTGCATATGAGATTTAGAAAGAGAACTTGGGCGAGAACTGTGCCTTGAGGAACAGAACTTTTCCCTCTGGTAGCCTCTAATTTTATTTCCTTAATTATTACTCTCGGTTCAATTTGCTAGAAAGTTAAAAAAAAATTCATCTGTCCACTTTTCCAGTGATATATTCGTTTTGCAAAGTGTGTGCACTACAGCTGCACTTCGTTTCTCTTCCAGTGCATCCAAGACCATGCATGTAGTAATGGTTTAGCAGTTGTCAGAAGCAAGAGCGACATGCTCTAAACCCATGTTGCCCTGCGTTTTCCTATTGTTGTTATAACAGGTGATCAACAAGCTTTCTCTTGAAACTCTTTTAAAGATTTTGATATTGTGGAACGTCAGTGCGATATGTTAATATAATTTTTTTGGTGATAACTGTATTGCCACCCTTGTGGAATGGTGCAATTTCAGCTGTGTTAAATGACCTTGAGATGACTCCTGTGTCTAAACTCCGTCTCCATAGAATAAGCAATTCGACAGTGGTCTTTTTTTTTTTTAAATTCTTCATGAATATGGAATGCCACAAGTCTGGTCTTAGGACAGATTGTACGGACAGTTGTCAGTGGTCACAAGTAGTCATACTGTCCTGAGCTGCTTTGGGGATTAGTGTGGAGGGTTACAAAGTCATGGCTTGCTTCTGAAGTGTTTTAAAATCTGAGGTTAGAGTGGTGTTGAGACACTTATGCAACATATGGGAATCTTTATTGAAGAAACGTTTCGCCACACAGTGGCTTCATCAGTCCAATACATTGCAGGAAGGTACAAGGAGAGGAGGAGGAGGTAATCAGTCCCTCAGCCTGGAATCGATGTGTTCAGTCCATCACTCGATGGGCAGCGGGCCACCCAACAGACTGGTTGACCAGGCAAACACCTGACCAATTTGTACTCTTACAGAGATCCTTTTATTTCGTCGATGTGTGTAGTTCCTCTCCTCCCAGTCTGCGTTCCGTCACTTGTCTTCCCTTCACTCTCCTTAATTTAATGACTTTGTGCTTATGGAGATTGAATTCCAGGATCCAGTTGTTTGATCAGCGCTGTAATGTGTTCCCCTGCAAGCTCTTCTTCGTAGTCTTCTCAATAGTTTAACTTCGTCTACCAACGGATCCTTTTCTCGCTCCCCGGATCCTTTTCTCTTCTCCACGGAAGAAGGAGAGGAAAAAAGGATTTTTTCCCTCTCCTTCCGCGCTCTTTCTCTCCTCTCCCCTTTTCTCCCCTCAGTTTCCCTTGCCTTCCTTTCCCTTTCACATTCCCATCCCTTTCTCTCGACTTTTCCCTTCCTTTCTCTCATGTTCCTGCGCCACCTGTGTTTCTAGATAATACTGCATTCTACTTTTATGGTTATTCACTGGTGACTGGCGCCTCATCTGTTGCTTCACCTGCATGTTTATAGTGCCTTGTCTGGTGGTGTGTCTGGTGGTGGGGGCCAGTCGTGCCTTGTCTGGTGGTGGGGGCCAGTCGTGCCTTGTCTGGTGGTGGGGGCCAGTAGTGGCTCCCTGGTTGTGTGACTGGTGGTGGGGGCCAGTATTGCCTTGTCTGGTGGTGGGGGCCAGTAGTGGCTCCCTGGTGGTGTGGGCCAGTAGTGCTTTGGTGGTGTGTCTGGTGGTGGGGGCCAGTAATGCCTCCCTGGTGGTGTGTCTGGTGGTGGGGGCCAGTATTGCCTTGTCTGGTGGTGGGGGCCAGTAGTGGCTCCCTGGTTGTGTGTCTGGTGGTGGGGGCCAGTCGTGCCTTGTCTGGTGGTGGGGGCCAGTAGTGGCTCCCTGGTGGTGTGGACCAGTAGTGCTTTGGTGGTGTCTGGTGGTGGGGGCCAGTAATGCCTCCCTGGTGGTGTCTGGTGGTGGGGGCCAGTATTGCCTTGTCTGGTGGTGGGGGCCAGAAGTGCCTCCTTGGTGGTGTGGGCCAGTAGTGCTTTGGTGGTGTGTCTGGTGGTGGGGGCCAGTAATGCCTCCCTGGTGGTGTGTCTGGTGGTGGGGGCCAGTAGTGCCTCCCTGGTGGTGTCTGGTGGTGGGGGCCAGTAATGCCTCCCTGGTGGTGTGTCTGGTGGTGGGGGACCAGTAGTGCCTCCTTGGTGGAGTGTCTGGTGGGGGAGGGCAGTAGTGCCTTGTCTGGTGGTGTGTCTGGTGGTGGGGGGCCAGTAGTGCCTCCCTAATGGAGTGTCTGGTAGTGGGGGGCCAGTAGTTCCTCCCTGGTGGAGTGTCTGGTGGTGGGGGCCAGTAGTGCGTCCCTGGTGGGGATCCCCAATAGTGACTCCCTGGTGGTGGGGGCCTGTAGTGCCTCCCTCTCCTGCTTCTCACACAGACACTGGCCTCCCCGCCCACACCCGCTAGCATTACACACGTAGTTAGAGTAGAGAGGACTGAGTGTTGCGTAAATAACTCTTGGCGACTTACAGCACAAGGTGAGCTGACCAGGTTACATCAGCTGTTCTGCAGTTACCAGCTGATACAGGGATGCTCTTCTTGCTGCTGATCTACCTGCTGTTCGCTGTATGATCTTTGTGGGTTTAGCGCTTAGTTATGATAATAATAATAATCTGTCCGCTGTTGTTATAGTTATTGTGCTTAATGATGTGTTTATAATTGCTGTTTTTTTTTTTTTTTTTTTGTGGAGGATGGGGTGGTAATATAAGAAAAAGGTGTTATTTTTTCCCTCGGATATTCCATTAAATACAGAATTCTAAAAATGTATCTACTGTTTAACAACATAAACCCCAAAGTAAACCACCAAAACAAAATTATACCCAAAAGCAAAATTAAACCCAAAAAACACATTAAACCCAAAAGTAAAATTAACTTCCCAAGTTTGGCTGTTGGTCAATGGGGTTTAAAGCCTAGCGACTACAAGAGGCTCATCAAGTCTTCATTTAACCTGTTCATAACCTGTTCTCTCCCAGTCAAGAATATCTTAGTTCCTAAAATAGAGATCAAACTCTCATTGTATATACACTGAGAAGTGTATCTGTGCATATACACTGAGAGGTGTATATCTGTGCATATACACTGAGAGGTGTATATCTGTGCATATACACTGAGAGGTGTATATCTGCATATACACTGAGAGGTGTATATCTGTGCATATACACTGAGAGGTGTATATCTGTGTATATACACTGAGAGGTGTATATCTGTGTATATACACTGAGAGTGATTCTGTATATACACTGAGGTGTATATCTCATACACTGAGAGGTGTATATCTGTGCATATACACTGAGAGGTGTATATCTGTGCATATACACTGAGAGGTGTATATCTGTGTATATACACTGAGAGGTGTATATCTGTGCATATACACTGAGAGGTGTATATCTGTGCATATACACAGTTTAATAACTGTTATAGGCCAGAAAGTATCACTGAGTGTTGAGGACCAGGTGAGATGCAGTCTTAATGACTCTCTGAGTAGTCGGTGGACTTTAAACCACATTAACCGACCAACAGTGTAACTTATTTGGCACAAGGAATGATGGGGGCTCAATCCTCCGTCTGCTTAGCGTGTGAAAGATGTTACCATTCAGTATAGGCTAATGCCACTTGGTCAGCACGGTACAGTGTGTTCATTATAAGAGAGACAAGTGAACTGTAATACTGAAGGAAGAACTGTAATTGTTTTATGTTTTTGTTTTTGGTGTTCACTGCTTATAGTTGTTTTTGTTTGGCGTATAACTCTGTGTTTATTGCTGAATATTTTATTTTTTAAATACCTTTGTATTTGTTGCCTTTGCTGTTGTGTATCTGTGTATTTGTTGGAGAATATCTATGTCTTTGTGTTAGCTTGTAGTTGTTCTATGTTTGTTGGTTTGTCTGATTCTACTTTTATTATTGTTCTTGTGGTTCGATTTGTTAGAAAGTTAACTATCTATCTGCCCACTTTTCCCAGGTATTACTATTGCACACATTTTGTATGTTTTTTGTTTTTTTTTTCACCGTGAACGTACTTGTTGAAGACTTCGGCAAAGTATACATTACTTCAGCGTTTAATCTTGCAGCGCATCCAAGACCATGTGGTGATGAAGCAGCCATTGCCAGGCGCAGGAGTTGCCTTCTCTTAACCTGTGTTGTGTGGAAACGTACAGGTGGTCTCATTCCATATATTCAGCGTAGATTTTGATAATTGTGGCGCTTATTAGATGAGCATCTCTTGTGGTGTATTGACCAATCCTCATCTTGTAGTTTGTGTTTCCTGTCGTATTTTTTATGGACTGTACCCGAGGTAATATTATGTTGTCTATGGTCTCTGCTAAAGCTGCAAAAATCGTATTGCAGTTTGTGAAGATTTCACTGTTGTTGTTGCTGCTTGGTTTAAGACCTTGTGGTTCACAAAAAAAGGAATGTTGTAATATTGTGTATTGTATTACTAGTGATGGGACGATACCAGAAAAAATTACCGATACGAATACTCAATTTTAGACCGATATCGATACCCTTAAAATTAGCCGATACCACCGATACTGATACTGTGGCACACTCCTGTGTTGTAATACTATTTGTTGTTGTTAATATCTGTGGCTCTGAGGTGCCAGTCATTGACTTTGTTTCTTCTCCAAAATGGTTCCCTGTTTGTGATACATTCTTGTCATTTCTTGCCGCACCAGAAACTTACTGAGGCTCAGTGAAAAGTTTGATTTCAAGCAACAGCTAACACAACTTTGAAATGAAAATACACCTGACTTGATCTTCATGAAGAATGAGGAACGCATCAGAGAGTTTAGTGTTTTAAATACAATATATTTCGGATCTCATTCTCGTAGAAGCAGACAATTGTACGTTCAGGTGTGGAGAACTCCAGAGTCACAGAGAATAGATATTCAGTAATTTCAACTTCAATTATCACAGAATTGACTGCGACAGAATAAACTGCCAGGTATTGCTGGGAAACACTCCAGTGAATGTAAAAGTTGAATATAGAAGCACTCAAAGTTTGTGTAACATGTGTTTAGTTGAGAAGGCTTACGAGATCATATAGAGGAAAATAACTTAGAAGAATTTATAGAAGAAGAAGGGTTATTTAATGTATTAAATCCAGAGATTACCAATTTAGGGTAGAAACTTAAATAGGCATACCAGCTGGAAGAAGCACAAGGGGAACAAGAACTAGTTCAGGAAATTGCAAAAATGCCTAAATATTTCTACACATAGGCGAGATCCTGGTCGTGAATCACCTGTAGAATTGGTTCACTACTTGCAGGAGGCTCACACACTGACTACGATAAAGAAATAAGGAAAATCTTACATCAGTTTTCATCAATCCAGTAAACTGAAACGGAGTGGTGTATTCAGTTTTTTTCATTACCTGTGACTTTTCTATTTATTATATATTTGACATATGCACTATTCCCATTGATTTAAAAAAAGAAATAGAAAACATGACCATGAAAATTTGACACATGTGCAACGTTTCGCCATCCTTGGCTGGGGGACTGATTACCTCATCTTTTGTATATAGTTCTATTGTCTTCAAGTTTTGTTCTAGAATTTCTACTGATAAAGCCACTGGAGGGCGAAACGTCTACAATAAAGATACCCAGATGTTGCACGTGTCTAATTTTCATCTTGTCGGTATTGTATACCATTCATGAGCAAAACATGACCATGCATGCAGCTCCTGGACCGGATTCGTGGAGTTTCTTATTTATAAAGAAGTGCAAAATACCACTAGCACGAGCACTCTGTATTTCTCGGAGAAAGAATCTAGACCACGCTGAAATATTAGAAGTCTTAAAAAGTGCAAACATAACTCTTCGGCACAAAATTGGCAGTAGATCACAAGCAAAACAATTTACAGACCAGTAGCACTTGCAACACACAGACCAGTAGCACTTGCAACACACAGACCAGTAGCACTTGCAACACACAGACCAGTAGCACTTGCAACACACAGACCAGTAGCACTTGCAACACATATCAAAGACTTGGAAAATATGATGAGACGTTAAATTAAAAACTTTATGGATAAGCATGACCTGCACAGCTCAACTCAACATGGGTTTAAAGCAGGAAGATCATGCTTGTCACAGCTGCTGAATCATTAGCACAAGATTACAGAGGCTTTGCAAGAAAATCAGAATGCAGGTGTAGTCTACACTGATTTCGTGGAAGCATTTCACAAATGAGATCACGAAGTGGTAGTACATAAAATGAGGTCAATTGATGTAAAGGAAAAGTAGGCAAATAAATATTATTATTTTTTTTACGAATACAACACAAGTAGTAGTAGTAAATGGAGCAAAATTCAGCATTAGTCAAGTAAAAATCTCAACCTCAGGCTCGGTTCTGGCGCCTTTACTATTTTTCTTCCTCATAGCATAGAGAGGATACTGACGATACCAACATAAGTAAGACAAGTTACCTCGGTAGAAGAGAGAAAAATTCCAATAAGTTATAAGGTAAGTCTTCCAGTGAACAGTAAAAAACATGTTGACTGTGACAGAAGATATGAGAAGAATGAAGAACTCGATATTGACACTGTATACTAAACAAGGGAAATAAACCTAATTGAACGAAAGGAACATGTGAGAGACCTGAGTGGGTGCAATAATGTCAGCTGACTTATTATTTATTTAGAGAACACAGTGAGGCAAATGTCATGAAAGCTAGAAAAGTGACAGGGCGGGCAATGAAAACTTTTTGAAACAAGAGAATTATTGTCATTGGTGACACTATTCAAATCACTTATGCTCTCTCTTTATAATATTGTTAGATATTGACGACTCTATGCAGGACAAGAGCAGTGCTGTATAACTCCTGCGGGTTTAGGGCTTCGTTTTGGTAATGTTATTCAGGATCGGAGAGATATCAGAGCTGTAATAGATACAGAAATCATTTACTGCCTGCTTGGAAGCAGTAAATAAGTTAAACTATCGATAGTGCCTAAAAGTACTGAATGTTTACTCGCTGGAGTCAGAGAAAAGAGAGGTACATGGTAATATATACATGGAAGACACCTGAGAACCTGGTATCAGATCTGCACACTGCCATAACATACTGGAGTGAGAGATATGGGAGACTATGTAAAATAAGCTCACCGAAAAGCAGGGGCGCCCTGGACACAATAAGAGATCACCGTGTCAACACCCGTGGGCCCAGACTGTTCAATATACTATCAGTAAGTATGGCATAGGTATGGCACAGGTACTTCCTTGTCATCTCCCTCATCGTCGTCCCTGCCATCTCCCTCATCGTCGTCCCTGCCATCTCCCTCATCGTCGTCCCTGCCATCTCCCTCATCGTCGTCCCTGCCATCTCCCTCATCGTCTTCCTGCCATCTCCTTTATCTCCACACTGGTCATCGGACTAGGTATGAATAACATGACTTCTCATCTTAATTCATGCAGAACAGCGAGGCTGTGATGAGCTTTGTCAAGCTTGACAAAGCTCCTGGAGAGCGAAACGTTGCCACAATAAAATGTCACATTAGTTGCACATGTGTTCTTTTTATCTAACAACAAAGACAACAACATGAACAATAACAACAACGACGATAATAATTAATAATAAATGTGAAAACGTTGAATGGTTATTGAGGACACTTGCTTAATCAGTATGCAAGACACACTTGCCACTATGCAAGAAAATATATAATTATTTTGTTGCAAGAACAAAAAAACTGTGTGCAGGGTAGACTGTCATCTATAAGGAGGGAACATTAAAAATGCATTGGGGACAATTTTTTCTTCACGTCAAGGATGGGGGATAACATACTTTGATAGCGGTTAAGGGCTCTTGATCCAAGAAGTTGAGGTACATTCACCTTTTTTTGAATCACATCTTATTACCCACTATTCCCCAGATGTTGTAATGCCCTTACGAGTTGAACGCTTCACCATGAATATAAGACTAAAAAATAATATAGTAATACAAAATATATTCTCTATTCAGATTACGAATAGAGCAAAATGTTGCATTTCTTAAAAGGCATCAGCCAGGGTTTTTGAGAGAGACGTGCTTAAGAGGGTAAACTGCTCTGGAGAGCCTCAAGTCTGTGAGTGGTAAAAGCAAAAGTGTTTCTGAGTTTAGGTTAGGTTTACTGGAAAGGCAGGGAAGGCCAGGCTTTGAAATGAGCCCAGGTTGGATAACGACTCTTGCAAAATATTTGTAGGCATTACTAATTTTTAACCTCATTTTTCATCCTGTTAGCGTATGTACAAGAGACCGGGACTGTTTTCCAGTTCAAGTCTGAGACACATGTGTCACGGAGTAGTAAGAAAGGGAATGGGAAGACGTGTGGGATTAAAAGACAGCGTGTATGATATGAAGTGGGTTAGGTTAGGTAAGGTTCGTCAGGAAACAGGGCAAGTATTTCCTGACGCGGGTCTTAGATGATGACCCGCCGTTGGAGCTTTTGGTCATTGACCGAGGCCTTCCGCTGGCTTACCGGTCCACCCCTTTAAAAATTATGGTAAGTTATAACCATTTACTTTGTCACATTTGCTCTTTGCCGATGACACACTACTTTTGGGAGATTCTGAAGAGAAATTGTAAAATTAGTGGGTAAGTTTGGGAGGGTGTGCAAAAGAAATTGAGAATGAACATATAAAGGAACACGGTGATGAGAGTAAGAATAATTTTAAGAAATTAAAGATTGAGAGAAGGGCGCGTGGATAAAGTAAATGTATATAGATATTTGGGAGTGGATTTACCAGCAAATAAGTATAAAAACCGTGGTTAACCATATAGACCAGAAGAGGGAAGTAAAGGTGGGTATTGTGTTGAAAAGTTTGTTTAAAGAAGTTTATAACTGGAGGCAAAATGATGAATGTACAGTAGTAGTACCAACAAGTGTGAGTCTTTAAATGATCTTTAAATGTTGCAGTAAGGAGAAAGCTGGAGCCAGTGCATGTGTTATGTTGGAGATCTATATGTGATGCGAATATTATACAGAGTGTAAGAAGCTTAGAAATTAATAGAGAGGTTGATGGTATGCGTGCAAGATGTAATTGAGAGGGCAGAGGAGGGGGTTGTTCAGATGGTTTTGTTCATTTAGAAAACTGAAATAGGATTTCTAGCTTTAGTCCAGCAGTGGTAATGTCTTGTTGCCTGCCGATCTTTTTACTTTTTCTATAGTCATGTTTTTTTGGCACATTTCCTTATGATGGGCAGTGGATTTGCTAGTTTCTATCTGTACTCTCAGGCTTTCCTCAAACTCGTTTGTGAATGTCGAATATAATTTTGTTTTCTGAAACAGTAGTTCAAAACACATTGTTGGAAAAGAACTAGAATATGACGAGTTTGAAGAAAGTACTACAGAAGAGATAGTTGATCCATTGCCTATCATAAAGATGTGTGTTAAGTAAAATATTGGGAGGGAGCTTTCTGCAGTACTATCCTTGCTTGAACTATCTATATTCTATACTACTATTACAATGTTAAAAAATGCTGAGTTAAGTATCTAGAAAGAAATAAAGGTAGCCAGCGTTTAGTTAGTCTGGCCCAGTGTAGAGTGTAAGGTCATCTGCTGTCTGCCTTTCCTATGTCCTTACTGCTTTTGTCTCGCTGTTCCGGTACAAGTGTGCTGTCATACTTACAACTGTCTTGAGCTTCACATTATATTTGGGTAAGTGAGGATTCCACACTGTGGTGTTTGTGTATCCCAGGATTGGTCGAACATGTTTGGTGTATAGCAGTTTGAAAGATCCTTTGTTCACGTTCCTGAAGGCCCATCTTACGTTCCTAACGTTATCTCTCTCTCTCTCTCTCTCTCTCTCTCTCCTCTCTCTCTCTCTCTCTCTCTCTCTCTCCTCTCTCTCTCCTCTCTCTCTCTCTCTCCTCTCTCTCTCCTCTCTCTCTCCTCTCTCTCTCTCTCTCTCTCTCTCTCTCTCTCTCTACTTCGGGTGACAGGTTTGGCATAATGTCCACTCCTTTTCTGTGAATTGCTACTTTCCGCTTGATTGTTCATTTGTTAGGGAAAAATCATCTTATATGGGTTTGGTCAAAAGATTAACCATTCTGTTTTTGTTTTGTTTTAACTAGGATCCATCAGCAATTTTCTGTTACCCTACATTGTATGATAGTTACATAGTGGGAACAAAAGCTTTGATGGGTTTTGAGAGTTTTCCTACTCTCGAAGCCCGGTCTTGGGACAGGCTTCTCTGGTGCTTGCCTTGTGAACCAGGTTATTGCTGCTGGTGGCCCGCTGGCCTACATATCCAGCACAGCCTGGTTGACCTGCACTTGGCGAAGATTTTCACACTTGTTCCAGCAATGTTTCTGATATCTTCTGACAAGATGCTAAAAAGTCTGGGAGCGCGCATGTTGATACAGTGTTCTCTTATTGTGCCCACGGCGTCCCTGCCTTTCACGGGGTTTATTCGGGCACTCGGGGTGGTTGTTATATTGAGGGAGCCTGAGGTGGAAGACTTCAGAGAACGATGAAGATATCTTCAGGCATTTTACTAATTGTTAAGTGGCTAATGAAAATTTCAAGGTTTCGTTTCAGCAATGTTTGCTGTAGTTTCTGTGGCGGGAGCGTGGCGGACCGGTGGTGTCTGGTCTTGTGAATTTGGGCTAGACGGTCACACTATGGCAGGGGCGCTGCAAACATACAGAGAAGAATAGCAAAGTTGATACCGTATATAAGAAACTTTTCCTACGAAGATAGGCTAAAGGCACTGAATTTATGCCCTTTATTTCCACCTGGTAGGATCTATTTGACTAGAAAAGCCTCCTGCGCAGGCCAAACGTTGTCTTAAACCATACCACGGGTGGGGTTCGAACCCGCGGTCAGTCTCAAAACTCCAGACCGTCGCAAAAGCCCAGTGGCTTACGCGACGGTCTGGAGTTTTGAGAGACTGACCGCGGGTTCGAACCCACCCGTGGTATGGTTTGTTTGCAATCGTGTCATTACGATTTCGTGAGTCAAACGTTGTCGTATTAAAATTGCCAGTTGCTACTTTTGAGTCTTTATCATCTACAACTCGTCCGTATTCCCGTACTATCTACTTGCACAACTTGTTTTTGAAAAACGTAGAATGAGGGAGATATGAGTATGCTAGTGAAGACAGGCGTTAATAAAGGAGATGTAAATAAGGTATTAAGAATACAGGAATATAGGAGAGTATTGGTTTAGCAGCAGAGTTATTAGTGTGTGAAACAAACTGCCCAGTAGCCATTAAAGCTCAAAATTTGGGTAGTTTTAAAATTATTAGCGATAAGGGTTGTTTCACAAGAATCTGCCAAGCTTAGGCCAGTAAGCTTACTGCAATGCTCCTCTATTCTTATGTTCTTAGTCCCACTGGCAGGTCATGTATATTCTAGGATCAGTGTGAGGCCAAGGACTAGCCCCTGGGAATATTTCACTAGCTATTCACCCACATTGATATTTCTTCTCTCACTATCATCCTTGCCTTCTGTGTCTCAAGTATTCTTTAATGCGAGGTGTGGGTTTGGGGGTCAGGGAAGGGGCTGGGGCCGGAATGAGAGAGAAAGTGAGTGATTGTGTATGTTAAAGGTGTGGACAGATAGACCAAGTGAGGAATATTACCTGTGTGTGGGACAGTCGTGCGGAGAAAGTGGTCGAGTTGGGTAGGGACGACCATCATGCACTGTTGTGTGCGCTTCCTAATGTTCAAGAGTCGCTGTTTTTGTTGCAGTGAACGACACACACACACACACACACACACACACGTATGTATACATGCATATTCACATGGTAGAAAACATTGTTAGCAAAACACCTAAAAGAAATTGGGTGTGTATTTCTACTCCCAGCTGGAGTCAGAATCCACAGTGGTCAAAAGTATACAGCCAATCTCTTTTATGTACTTTATTTTCGACAAGTGGATTTTCTATCAACAATGCTAACATTTCCTAATGAAGGTTCCTCTATCCTGTTGTAACTACCAGAATACTAAAGAATGTAGTATTCTCACATATGTAGCTAAGGTTCGAGTCTTGTCTAGTTTTACATTAATTTAGTCACAGTTTTCTCTGGAAGTGGTTTATTTGGTAATTGTTCCACTCACAGTATTTTGACATTCTTCATGAGAATGACACTTGAGAAACACCTGTCTTAACTACTAGGTATCATAAGCCAGTCACATCTGAAGCACTAGGATGACCTCGTCAGCAAAGTGAATTTAATAAATGCTCCCGTCACACTGTTGTGCGACATAACTAATGACAGCTTAAACCTTCACTTACTTAGTAAGGATCTTGTGAATTTGTGTATTAACTACAACGAGAATATAGACAATGTTTTTTAATGGTCATGGGCTGACCCATAAGCATGGTTTTAGTAAACCTCTACACTGAGCACCTCGAGGCACAGCACATCTTACCAGTCATCCCCGACAACATAATGTGTCTATGTTACGTACTCGATGAATTAATAGTTTTTCCTAAAATACGTACTGAAAATTCACAGTCTTAAAACCATCATCAATGTGGAGCCCACAATACAATTTACGATTGAGGAGGAAAGCAGCATCCATCTCCCATATCTGGATGTCCTCTTCAACACAGGCAGTGACACATTACCCTCTGAAGCAGGGCTTCCCAAACTGGGTTTTGTTTACTCCCTACGGGTACGTGAAGAGATTGTGGGGGAGAACGACGGGCACGAGTGAGTTATAATTTATGTGGCTAAATTGTCATCAGTGATTTTTATTTATTATTTATATTAATATTACCGGCATGTTATATTTATTAATTATATTTTTATATCCAAAATATTAAGAAAACCTTGTTTAATGAAAAGTTTTTCTGTATTATACTTACACCAAATTATTAAATATACTCCTAAAATATTATGAGCATATTGTCCTATCTATATATATTTATCTCAGACATCATTTGTAGAGTAGATGATCGACAGAAGTTTGGGAACCACTGGTTTAAAACATACAGGAAATCAACAAGGACATCCTCATGAATTTCCATTGCGACCCATGACACAGGACCGCGCAAGATTGTCACCGCGCAGTTCATCGAAGACGAGTGACTACACAATTATTCAGTTGCCTATACTTAGAGAGAGAGAGAGAGAGAGAGAGAGAGAGAGAGAGAGTGAGCAGCCACCAGATATAAGAACATAAGAAAGAAGGAACACTGCAGCAGGCCTACTGGCCCAAGCGAGGCACGTCCAAGTCTCCCACCGGCTTAAGCCAATGCCCCGACCCAGCCAGGTCAGGTTACATTCACTTAAGGAAGTAGCACGACATCTGACCTAGTAGCACAAACTAGTCAGGTCCAACTCACACCCACCCGCACCCACTCATATATTTATCTAGCCTATTTTTAAAACTACACAACGTTTTAGCCTCTATAACTGCTGGCCTCCCCGTCACCAACATCTCTAGAGCACTATCTAAACACAGCCTCAATGTAGCAACGATCACTGTCGCAGCCATTAAGGATTTTGTCAATAAAAGGCTAATGAAAGCAGTGGAGACTGGAGCCGGTGTATACAGAATGCCTTGTGGGAGCTGCGATACACTATACATAAACAAAACATCTAGAATCCTGTAACAGTGAATTATGTAAAATAAGTATGCATGCACCTGGTAGTAGGGTGGTAGACAACAACCACCCAGGGAGGTACTACTGCTCTGCCTAGTGAGTGTGACACGGAAACCTGTAATCGTTTTACGTGGTGGTACGATTTCTGGTATCTTTTCTGTCTCATAAACTCGTAAGATGTCAGTTATATCTTGCCACTTCTACTTAGGTCACATTACACATGCATGTACATATATGCTTATATATATATATATATATATATATATATATATATATATATATATATATATAGATAGATAGATACACAGGTACCACTGTGTATATATATATATATATATATATATATATATATATACACTATATATATACCCATCTCGGTTTTCTTCTATTTTCATGATAGTTCTTGTTCTTTTTTATTTCCTCTTATCTCCATGGGGAGATGGAGCAGAATTCTTCCTCCGTAACCCATACGTATCGTAAGAAGCTAGTAACTCCTTCTCCTGTATAAATTAGTAAAAAAAAACTTTCTTTTTTTCTTTTTGTGTCATCCTGCCTCAGTGGGATACTGTCGGCTTGTTGAAAAAGAGTATGCATGTAGTGTTGTTAATGAGAGCAACGCATGTATGGTACTTCATAGCACACAGGAGAATCTCATGAAGCGGGATGAAGCTAGTGTGTTAGAAAAGAACCCACAGAGGTGATCTTGTTGAGAAGCAGCCATTATAGCAGTATATAACACAGGCATCCAAAATTGAGGTGGTTCCAGCATCTTGGGTGAAGTCGTAAAGTTGATTTTGCCTCAGCAAAACACGACAGTCAGGCTAGAACGTGGTCCTGCCCTTATACCACACTACTACCACCACCTGACCTGACCTTCCTCTGCTTCACTTTCCCTCTCTCTACCTTTTAAGCCCTGTTTTATTAATTTGTAGCTAGAGGAGTGGCAAAGCTCCCCAGTGGGCGAAACGTTTCCGTAATAAAATGTCTTGTGTGTTTTACATGTCTTTATCCCACAAACTGTGTTCCGTGTTGGTCATCCATACCTCGATCCATGATAAAAGTTGAAGATTAATACACATGTGCAACAGTTGGGTATCTTTAATGAAACGTTTCGCCTACACAGTAGGCTTCTTCAGTCAAATAGAGAGGGAGCAGTAGTAGTGAAATAAAGATGATGTAATCAGTCCATCAAACTTGGAGAAAAAGTATTTGAGGTGGTCAGTCCCTCAACCTGGAGGAGAGTTCAGCTATGAAGCTGAATTCTGCTCCACGCTGAGGGACTGACCACCTCGAATACTTTTTTTCCAAGGTTGATGAACTGATTGCATTATCTTTTTCATTACTACTGCTCCCTCTCTATTTGAAGAAGCCTACTGTGTAGGCGAAACGTTTCATTAAAGATACCCAACTTCAACTTGTCGATATTTTATACCATTTCCAACATGATAGAAGTTCCCCGATACCGTGTGCAGCTTCTTCAGCAGTCTCCTGTGTGGAACACTATTTAAAGCTTAGTATACAGTGTCGTATTATTTATGATAGGGAGCCGTATTAAATACCGTAGTCATAAAAGGTTTGTAATTTTTTTTTCAGGCAGTAACACTCCTTTGTAAATCTGTGCAAAAAAATCGTTGATAAAATTATATATTTCTGTGAGGCTTCGAATTGCATTTACAGTTAATGATTCCATCAATTTTCCCAGTCTGTCAGGCTGATTGGTGTGTAATTAACTGCTAAGGCTCTATTCCCTGCTTTGTAGATACGTATCATATTTGCCATTTTCCACATATCTGGCACGATATCCATTTGTTGTCATTTGAAGAGACCTGGTAATAGTTTACTAAGTTCGTCTTTGCATTTCTTGAGAACCTTGTCTGAGGACCCTGTCACTAGTGGCTGTAAACTTGTATAATTTATATTTTCCTGTCCTTCATAATTATTGATTACTGGGATTTCATTCGTGTATCTGTTTTGAGTAAATGCAGAGAGAGAAAAGTTTAAAATGGTTAGCTTTTCTTTGTCATTAGCAGTAAACTGACCTCTTACAGCTCTATGATTTGTACCCTTGTTAATATTACGTAAGAGAATGATAAATTGGGCCGAATGTTGTGCCTTGAGAAACACAAGTTTTGCAATGGAGGCTTCTCGTTTTACTTCCTGACTATTACTGTTGAAATCCTATTTGTTGGAAAGTTGCAGATGCACCTCCCCACTTTTTACTTATTTTGTTCGGGTTTTGTGTGTTGTTAAATCATAATAGTTCTTTCCGGAGGTTTTTAGAAAATGTCTAGATGATTGTGTTTCTCTGCGTCCAAAACGTGTTAGTGTTGCGATTAAGAAAGGCAGCAGCGTCCTGGGCTCTCTTATCCCAGGATGCGTAAATGCTTTGCTTCCATGTATTTTATAATTCTCTTCGCACTCTTATCATATTTTGGTTTTCTGTTTTTTTTTCGCTCAGCTGTAATATTACAGTAAAACAAACCATACCACGGGTAGGGTTAGAACCCGCGATCAGAGAGTCGTAAAACTCCAGACCGACGGGTTCTAACCCCACCCGTGGTATGCTTTGTTTGCAATCGTGTCATTACGATTTCGTGAGTCATTTTACAGTAGTAAATTGCTGACCGAAACGTTGTAACTTACTTTCATAAGTGTGGATATTTTGTGATTTGTTACGGCCACATTATTGACTTGTTTTCTTCATTTAGCTGTTATTGCACACGTCAGGAATCATGACCTCACACGGATATTCGTCATATGATTCGTTCAATCTGGCGTTGTAGATATCACTAGCCTACTAGTGGTATAAGACCAAAGAATTTGATAATGAATGGGGTATGTTGTGTGCAGGTCAGGTGGGGTGATGCTAGTGAGGGGGAGGGGGGGTTGAGTGGTCAGTGAAAGTAAAAGTTGTGGGGAGTATAAGGGTCGCCCCCTTCCTTCCCCCCTCCTCCTCCCCGGCAGCCTTAGCAGCTACACCTGTCATCTACGATAGTGGTTAGGTAGTGGTAGTGCTGCTGCTACTGCTGCTGCTACTGCTGCTTCTGCTGCTGCTGCTGCTGCTGCTGGTACTCTGAACTCTACCACTAATCTTACTACTGTTGCGCTGTATCGATTTCTTCTCTGATGCTGCTGGTACTGCCGCAGCTGCTGGTACTGCTGCAGCTGCTGGTACTGCTACAGCTGCTAGTACCGCTACAGCTGCTGGTACTGCTACAGCTGCTAGTACCGCTACAGCTGCTGGTACTGCCGCAGCTGCTGGTACTGCCGCAGCTGCTGGTACTGATGCAGCTGCTGGTACTGCCGCAGCTGCTGGTACTGCTACAGCTGCTGGTACTGCTACAGTGTATACACTCAGTTGGTATCTACACAGGTTATGTGGTATGGTTAAAGCACTTGACCTCGTAAGGAAGAAGTATAGCATGGTTGTACACCACCATGCTCTAAGATCCAGACGTTACTGATGTGTGTGTCTGTATGGGAGGAAAGAGGGGCAAGACAGAGGAGGAGGAAAAGGGATTAGAAGAGGAGAAAAGAGGGGTTTGAAAAGAGGATAGTATAGAAACGTGTGGTATGCCTGTGACCGGTTTCCAGTGTTTGTGTTCTCTTACAGCCGGGTCTTGGGCCACAGGTCAGCCACAGTCCTTTCAGTGTATAGGTAGGCTGTTTTCTTGATTGCCGCCTTTTGGCGGCCCTCTGGCCTACATATCCATTGCACAGCCTGGTTGATCTCGCACTTGACGGAGGTTATAAAACAGTTTCATCTTGAAGGCTTCTACACTTGTTTCATCTTGAAGGCTTCTACACTTGTTTCATCTTGAAGGCTTCTACACTTGTTTCATCTTGAAGGCTTCTACACTTGTTTCATCTTGAAGGCTTCTTCACTTGTTTCATCTTGAGGGCTTCTACACTTGTTTTATCTTGAAGGCTTCTACACTTGTTTCATCTTGAAGGCTTCTACACTTGTTTCATCTTGAAGGCTTCTACACTTGTTTCATCTTGAAGGCTTCTACACTTGTTTCATCTTGAAGGCTTCTACACTTGTTTCATCTTGAAGGCTTCTACACTTGTTTCATCTTGAAGGCTTCTACACTTGTTTCATCTTGAAGGCTTCTACACTTGTTTCATCTTGAAGGCTTCTACACTTGTTTCATCTTGAAGGCTTCTACACTTGTTTCATCTTGAAGGCTTCTACACTTGTTTCATCTTGAAGGCTTCTACACTTGTTTCATCTTGAAGGCTTCTACACTTGTTTTTCATCTTGAAGGCTTCTACACTTGTTTCATCTTGAAGGCTTCTCACTTGTTTCATCTTGAAGCTTCTACATTTCATCTTGAAGGCTTCTACACTTGTTTCATCTTGAAGGCTTCTACACTTGTTTCATCTTGAAGGCTTCTACACTTGTTTCATCTTGAAGGCTTCTACACTTGTTTCATCTTGAAGGCTTCTACACTTGTTTCATCTTGAAGGCTTCTACACTTGTTTCATCTTGAAGGCTTCTACACTTGTTTCATCTTGAAGGCTTCTACACTTGTTTCATCTTGAAGGCTTCTACACTTGTTTCATCTTGAAGGCTTCTACACTTGTTTCATCTTGAAGGCTTCTACACTTGTTTCATCTTGAAGGCTTCTACACTTGTTTCATCTTGAAGGCTTCTACACTTGTTTCATCTTGAAGGCTTCTTCACTTGTTTCATCTTGAAGGCTTCTTCACTTGTTTCATCTTGAAGGCTTCTTCACTTGTTTCATCTTGAGGGCTTCTACACTTGTTTTATCTTGAAGGCTTCTACACTTGTTTCATCTTGAAGGCTTCTACACTTGTTTCATCTTGAAGGCTTCTACACTTGTTTCATCTTGAAGGCTTCTACACTTGTTTCATCTTGAAGGCTTCTACACTTGTTTCATCTTGAAGGCTTCTACACTTGTTTCATCTTGAAGGCTTCTCACTTCTTAAGGCAGTTTCATCTTGAAGGCTTCTACACTTGTTTCATCTTGAAGGCTTCTACACTTGTTTCATCTTGAAGGCTTCTACACTTGTTTCATCTTGAAGGCTTCTACACTTGTTTCAGCAGTATGTCTGCTATCTGCTTCGACCACGGATACTGATATAATGTTCTCTTGTTCACACGGCTACCTTAGTTTCACCGAGTTCTCTCTCCAGTACGTTCTTATGGCAGAGTACACATTCAGTACTCTTAAGTATCGCCTCTAGTTCCAGCTCTGATATCTCTCCCGCCCTGAATGGAACCGTCCACACCAAGAGAGCACAAGTGATCTGAATAGTGTCACCATTGACAACATTTCTCTTGTTTTGAAAATTCTTGTTATCCACCTCGTCATTTTTCTGGCGTGCGCAGCATTTGCCTTATCGTATTCTCTAAATGAGTGTGTATATTTGGGACGAGGCTCTCAAGTATCTTCCTTGTATATATTAGGTGCATCTTCCTCGCTCCAGAGAGTACATTCCAAGGTCTTGGAGGTGTTCCCAGAAGTTTAAATGCTTTATTCTCTCTTGATGACTTTTGACTGATCTTCCTTGCATTTGAATCAGTCTATATCCACCCTATCAAATCCTCCGAGAATATTGTATGTTATGATCATATCTCCCCTGGTTTTCTTAGTGTTGCCAGATTGAGCTCCTAATTTTTTCCAAGTAGGTAGTAAACCTAAGAAGAGGTAGTGGAAAAGTTGACAAGAAGTTGCTGGAGGTGGAGGCAGAGGAAAAGAAAATGTTGATGGGTATGAGGCGAGAGGCATGGGTAGAAAGTGGGGAGGGATGAGGTGGAGCTTTGAATAGATGGGGGTGAAGGTAGAGAGATGGGGTGCAGGTAGAGAGATGGGGTGCAGGTAGAGAGATGGGGTGGAGGTAGAGAGATGGGGTGGAGGTAGAGAGAGATGGGGTGAAGGTAGAGAGATGGGGTGAAGGTAGAGAGATGGGGTGAAGGTAGAGATGGGGTGGAGGTAGAGAGATGGGGTGAAGGTAGAGAGATGGGGTGGAGGTAGAGATGGGGTGAGGTAGAGAGATGGGGTGAAGGTAGAGAGATGGGGTGAAGGTAGAGAGATGGGGTGAAGGTAGAGAGATGGGGTGAAGTGAGAGAGATGGGGTGAAGGTAGAGAGATGGGGTGAAGGTAGAGAGATGGGGTGAAGGTAGAGAGATGGGGTGAAGGTAGAGAGATGGGGTGAAGGTAGAGAGATGGGGTGAAGGTAGAGAGATGGGGTGAAGGTAGAGAGATGGGGTGAAGGTAGAGAGATGGGGTGAAGGTAGAGAGATGGGGTGGAGGTAGAGAGATGGGGTGGGTGAGAGAGAGATGGGGTGGAGGTAGAGAGAGATGGGGTGAGAGAGAGAGAGATGGGGTGCAGGTAGAGAGAGATGGGGTGCAGGTAGAGAGAGATGGGGTGAGGTAGAGAGAGAGATGGGGTGAGGTGAGAGAGAGAGATGGGGTGGAGGTAGAGAGAGATGGGGTGCAGGTAGAGAATGGGGTGAAGGTAGAGAGAGATGGGGTGCAGGTAGAGAGATGGGGTGGAGGTAGAGAGAGATGGGGTGAAGGTAGAGAGAGAGATGGGGTGCAGGTAGAGAGAGAGATGGGGTGCAGGTAGAGAGATGGGGTGGAGGTAGAGAGAGAGATGGGGTGAAGGTAGAGAGAGATGGTGTGGAGGTAGAGAAAGAAATGGGGTGGAGGTAGAGAGAGATGGGGTGAAGGTAGAGAGAGAGATGAGGTGAAGGTAGAGAGAGAGAAAGAGAAAGAGAGATGGTGTGGAGATAGAGAAATGGGGTGAAGGTAGAGAGAGATGGGGTGAAGGTAGAGAGAGAGATGGGGTGAAGGTAGAGAGAGAGAAAGAGAAAGAGAGATGGTGTGGAGATAGAGAAATGGGGGTGGAGGTAGAGAGAGAGAGAGAAAGAGAGAGATGGGGTGAAGGTAGATATAGAGAGGTGGTGTGTAGGTGGGGTTTTATCAAGTGTGAGTGAGAATATATATACGTACGTGTGTGTTTACCAAGGTGAGTCCGCACTCCTGGTCCTGGCTCCTCACTCCACACACCTACATACCTGCTCTACCTCACTCATCATTCTTAATCCATGCATGGCTTCACCCTTTACCATATCATTGCCTAGTTCACCGTGTTTACTTAACCTAGTTGCTTGAGATCTTTCTTCCCCATATTTATCATTGAGTATTCATGCGAGGATTAGTTGTACCACCTAAGCAGTTATTGTACACCCGTTGTTCATCATGTGAGTGGTAGCTCAAGAAACAGGATTACAGAGGTCACAATGGGTCTTTGTTGTTACATCACTAGAATGAAATATTAGTTATTTCATATTTTACAATTGCTTCATATGGTGTACACAATACAGTACGGAATACAATTAAAAATGTATATTCTATTACCACTAAAAACATTGGTCATAATTAAGTTGCAATCTCCTTTATAAAAAGTTTATTTATTTAGTCGATACAAAATGTGGATACAAGCTGAAGATTTCAAATATTTTATCTTTAATAGTTTTGGCATATCTTGTAAGGTTTGCATGGAGGTGTTTGCAAGGTACTGCTCCAGTGTGTGGTATATTGTCACTGACATCTCCATACAAACCGTACTGTCACAGATACTTATGAAGTAGTTATAGTGTAGCAGTAACATCATCTTGCCGTCTACTGACCGTGTTACTTTCCCTGGCAGCAGTAGTGAAGTCAGCACACACTACTGAACAATTACACTGAAACAATGTTTCATTCTGTTAAGACTAGAAAAATGTTTCGCTTTGTCAAGATTAGACAACAACAATGTTTTGGTGTCATAAAGTTCTACACGGAATAGTACGTTGTCCAGTAAAGCTTTTCTGCAACCTGTGTAATTTGTTCTCTATTTTCTGGCACCATTGTTTTTGCTGCGTATCATTTCGGCGGTGTGCTGTTATTTTTACTGTGTCCAGCGCTTTTAATACCTTCATCACTTGCAACTTTGCTGTACAGAGTTCCTCTAGTGCCTCTTCTTCCATCATGCCTCCTCTTCTCTCTGCTCTCATTAATTATTCCTTTCTAAGGACCCTTCAGGGGCATAGCGCTTGCCCATGAATATAATAATAAATAATAATGCTAATAATAATATTAATAATTATCAAGAAAGACCTTGGATTTCTTTTATCACTTTCGTAAATGTTCTCCTTGAGTCTTACCACTTATTCTTAGTCATCTTTCTTAAGTAGCTGTGAAACAGTTTCTGTTCTGTTTTAGCCTTTGATTCTATTTTATTGTTTAATAGTGTCTCAGCTTCCCTTCTTACCGTTGCAGTCACTTCCTGCTAACCTGTTGATATCACTGTTGTTATTCATTGCCCTGTGCATTTCATTGCGTTGTGTCATTGTTATTTATTGGCCTCTGTGCGTGTGTATGTATGTATATATATATATATATATATATATATATATATATATATATATATATATATATATATATATATATATATAATATATATATATATATATATATATATATAATCAATGTGATGTTGCTTCTAGCTGCAGTCTTCCTCATGATTGGAATAAATTTCACTGTGGTCTGCCTGTAGTCGATTTCGGGGGTCAGTGCCTCCGCGGCCGGGTCTCAGACTAGTCCTCCCTGTGGATGGTTCGATCAACCAAACTATTACTGCGAACTTACCCAGTTTCCTCTTGAAGACACTTCGTGTCTAGTTCTTCTATCGCTTATGGCGTCTTGTCACAAGTGGTTATGTGAGCCGCTAGCAACAACAGCCTGGTTGACCAGGCAGTCAGCAGGGACAAACCCAGTCTCAGGAAGGGATGTGAGGGTAGAAGTACCCTCAAACATTTCATTTATATTCCCATGTACGTCTTTTTAGTGACTACGGGGTCACCGAAAAGCAGCACAAGTGTGTGTTAGTTTTAGTTACCATTTTGTCCTAGGCACATGTACTCACCTAGTTGTGGTTGCAGGGGTCGAGTCATAGCTCCTGGCTCTGATGTATGTGTGTGTGTATTCTTTTCAGAAAGTTTTTCATCTGATTTCTTATTATCTCCTTTCACTCTTCTGCAGCTCCACTTGGCCAGATATTCAAAACTCGCCAGCTGAAATCAGCAATCGTTGAGAGACGAGTATATACTGAATACAAGCGTGCCTCTTTCTCAACTAGCAGACGGAGGATCGAGCCTTCACAACTCCTCGCGCTGAATGACCTGTTTAGCGCTTCAGCTGAGAAAAAAATACTCATGGCCTTAGTGTGTTCCACTGGGCGTGATTCATTCGTTTAGGTTAAGCGGCAGTTCTAGTATTGCCGGTTTGGCTTCTCACATTCTTTAACATTCTTCTGTGCGCTCTCATCCCTGTTCTTATCTGCTATGTCAAATCCTCTGAGTATTCTATATGTCGTAATGATATTTTCCCAAATACTTCTCTCTTGTAGACTCGTCAGGTTCAGTTACTTTAGTCTCCTCATAACTGCGCATGCCTTTAAGTCTTCCTTATTGCTCCGTATATTTGAGTACTTACAAACTTGGTGTCTATATGATGGCTTGCCAAATGGTTTTGTTGCCTCAGGCGGGGCTAATATTAGTGCTTTGAGATAGACGTACGTGTGTCCCGTGGATGCTGGAGATGCTGGCACTTGTTAGTGACGGTGCTGGAGGTAAGTGCCAGTGGTGGTGGTGGGGTGTTCGTGGTGGTCGTCCTGTTAATGGCGGTGTGGTGACGGTAGTGCTGTGAGAGTGTCAGTGGTGGTGTGGTAGTGTCGGCGTTGGAGGTGTGGTGGGAGTAGCAGTTATGGTGTTGGAATGGTGGGGGTAGCAGTAGTGGTGGTGTGATGGGGTAGCAGTAGTGGTGGTGTGATGGTGTAGCAGTAGTGGTGGTGTGATGGGGTAGCAGTAGTGGTGGTGTGATGGGGTAGCAGTAGTGGTGGTGTGATGGTGTAGCAGTAGTGGTGGTGTGATGGGGTAGCAGTAGTGGTGGTGTGATGGTGTAGCAGTAGTGATGGTGTGATGGTGTAGCAGTAGTGGTGGTGTGATGGGGGTTGCAGTAGTGGTGGTGTGATGGGGGTAGCAGTAGTGGTGGTGTGATGGGGGTTGCAGTAGTGGTGGTGTGATGGGGGTTGCAGTAGTGGTGGTGTGATGGGGGTTGCAGTAGTGGTGGTGTCGACACAATTGTGTGTGATTTTTTATTTACCTAAATTGATACATCAGCAGTGTGCTGGTACCCTATTCTACATGATAGTTACACAGTGAGAACACCAGCAGTATGTTGCTACACTATGTAATAGTCAAACAGTGGGAACGAAAACTAGCTATGCTTCCTTGTCATATTCCATCACATAGGATGGGTCACATAGTGTCGAAGTGTCAGCCAGAGTTGGGACTTGAGTAGGTCAATGAGGATATGGTCAAGTATTCCATTAAAGGTTCATCAGTTAGGACACCTTCAAAGGTCACCTTCCAGCAGAGCTGCAGCTATTATTACTTGGGAATTACCATCTCAGGACAAGCATATCCCATACACACGGGAAATGATTTTTTATAACGATATCCCCATCATCATAAAAGGGCATCAAAAATTATATATAGAAAAAGAAAAAAAAAGAGGAAGGGAAACGTTTTGGATTACATTATATATCTAAAAATACATAAATATGGAAAGTGCAAATTCATTGTTGCAATTGCCTTGCTATATTTTGAAACTATATTATATTTAAGAATCCACAGTTGTGGCGATGCTAGGGGAATGAAGGAGGGTGTCAGGAGATGGGGGAGGATGACAGGGAAGGTGTCAGAAGGTGGAAGCAGGGGCTAAGGATAGGGGAGGGAGGGAGGGAGGAGCTAGAGGTAGAAGAGGTTGCCTGGGGGTAGGGGTGGGTTCTAGGGGGGGCCTGGGGGTAGGGGGGTGGCAGGTGTGTTGTAATGACGCAGATCATCAACACAAGTATTTGGGTTGTCTCCCAGGTGGTTACATCAGTGCTGCTCCTGCTCTTCCTCCTACACCACTTTTGTACTCCTCTGCTTGTATTCGTCTGCTTGTACTCTTGTGTTCTTCTAGTTGTACCTTGTTGTACCCACCTACTAGTTGTACTTGCCTGGTTGTACTCATCTGCTTGTACTCGTCTAATTACAGTTATAGAAAATTTTAAAAGTCAAAGCTGGGATTCAAATGTGAAAAGCATTCAAATAATGTTGAAAGATAAAAAGAATGTAAGGAATCTTGAAGTAACAATGTTTGAATGTGAGGGACCTTGAAGTAACAATGTTAAAATGTGGGGGACCTTGAAGTAACAATGTTAGAATGTGGGGGACCTTGAAGTAACAATGTTAGAATGTGAGGGACCTTGAGGTAACGATGTTAGAAGATCTTACACTCAAGTATTACAGTAGTGTTACTGCTACAAGACAGATAGTAAGACTGATAAGAACCTAAAGAAGACGCTGGTAAGACACATGTACAGGATTGTGATAGTGGTGGTCCTCACCACCACCTTCAGTGTGGTGGTGGTGGTGGTGGTCCTCACCACCATCTTCAGGGTGGTGGTGGTCCTCACCACCATCTTCAGGGTTGTGGTGGTGGTCCTCACCACCATCTTCAGGGTTGTGGTGGTGGTCCTCACCACCATCTTCAGGGTTGTGGTGGTGGTCCTCACCACCATCTTCAGGGTTGTGGTGGTGGTCCTCACCACCATCTTCAGGGTTGTGGTGGTGGTCCTCACCACCATCTTCAGGGTGTGGTGGTGGTCCTCACCACCATCTTCAGGGTTGTGGTGGTGGTCCTCACCACCATCTTCAGGGTTGTGGTGGTGGTCCTCACCACCATCTTCAGGGTTGTGGTGGTGGTCCTCACCACCATCTTCAGGGTTGTGGTGGTGGTCCTCACCACCATCTTCAGGGTTGTGGTGGTGGTCCTCACCACCATCTTCAGGGCTGTGGTGGTGGTCCTCACCACCATCTTCAGGGTTGTGGTGGTGGTCCTCACCACCATCTTCAGGGTTGTGGTGGTGGTCCTCACCACCATCTTCAGGGTTGTGGTGGTGGTCCTCACCACCATCTTCAGGGTGGTGGTGGTCCTCACCACCATCTTCAGGGTTGTGGTGGTGGTCCTCACCACCATCTTCAGGGTGGTGGTGGTCCTCACCACCATCTTCAGGGCTGTGGTGGTGGTCCTCACCACCATCTTCAGGGTTGTGTGGTGGTCCTCACCACCATCTTCAGGGTTGGTGGTGGTCCTCACCACCATCTTCAGGGTGTGGTGGTGGTCCTCACCACCATCTTCAGGGTGGTGGTGGTCCTCACCACCATCTTCAGGGTTGTGGTGGTGGTCCTCACCACCATCTTCAGGGTGGTGGTGGTCCTCACCACCATCTTCAGGGTGGTGGTGGTCCTCACCACCATCTTCAGGGTGGTGGTGGTCCTCACCACCATCTTCAGGGTGGTGGTGGTCCTCACCACCATCTTCAGGGTGGTGGTGGTCCTCACCGCTATCTCGGCTCCATCTTCAGGTAAACTTCATGCAAAAAAAACACGCTGCAGAACGTTTCGTGTGTGTACAGATTTATCAAGTTATGACTTGATAAAGCTCTACACAAAGTGAAACATTGTTTCGGTACCAGCTTCCCCTGCAACGTGTATTTTATCTTCACTCTTTACGCCATAATCATTCTGTGGTGCATTCGTTGCAATGCGAGCTGCAAACAACAAACACGTGATGGATCCAGAAATTAGAAGAACAAGCAGGCTTAAAAGGCAGAGTACTCTTTGTGGGTTGAGTATCGAAATGAGAGAGTAACAGGAAGCGATGAGATAGGAGAATGGGACTGAGTACTTGAGTGGGGTTCTGCAAGGATCACTGTTAACTCCTCTGCTTCTTAACATACGTGAATGACCTATTAGAAGGGACTGAGTCCTATGTGTCACTGCTGGGGATATAAAACAATTGAGAAGAATAAGAACAGAAGAGGACAGTGATAAACTCAAGAGGCCTCAAACGACTACAGATGTAGTCAAACGAGTGGCTTTTTGAAGTGAATCCAAACAAGTAGAAGGTTATGCGTTTTGGAAAAGGCAGACCGGACACATGGGTTTACCTGGAGAGGGTTTCGGGGGTCAGCGCCCCCGCGGCCGGTCTGTGACCAGGCCTCGCCTGGTCACAGACTGGAAAGAAGCTGCAAATATCAATGAGAGAAAAGATCCTTGGGGTAAATATAATACCAAGCATATCGCCAGAAATGTATGCAAAACGAATAACGTCAGCAGCATTTGCAAGATTAGCAAACCTCGGAATAGTATTCATGAAACTGAATATTGAATCATTCCGAACCTTCTTTGTCAGGCCAATCATTGAGTACGCGGACCCCAGCATGAAGTGTACACCTCATAAAGCACGTGATCGAACCCGTGTTGTTTGCACCCACACCCTAGAATGTCCTCGGATCACGGTACAACACCTAGCTCTGCTGGGTGCGTGATTCTTGTAGGATTGTATGGTCCCGTGGGTTAGAGCATCATGGAATTTTCTCTCACCATGAGGCGGGCTAAAACAACATGGGTTCGAATCCTCGGCTAGTCGTAGTGTTTTATATATATATATATATATATATATATATATATATATATATATATATATGTCGTGCCGATTAGGTAAAACTTGCTATTTTGGCTTAAATAGCAACGCTCTTCTTGCCATATAAGACAAGCGAAAATTTGTGTATGCAATAATTTCGCCAAAATCATTCTGAACATAACGAAAAAAATATATTTCATTGTGTTTGTTTATTATTAAATTAATGTTAACGTATCTCAGATATATTTAGTTGGATTAGGCTAAATTAAATTGCGCTTGTTGTAATAAGGTTAGGTAGGTTTTCAAAGTTTCTCTTGGAACAAAATTATAAATTCTTACATTAACATAAATGAAAAAAAATATGTCTTTAAACGTATAAGAGAAAATTTTAGAAAGGACTTAATTTTAGATGAGTTCTTGTTAATTGATCAGTTTTACCTATTAGGCACGACATATATATATATGTCTGCCGATTAGGTAAAACTGATTTAAGGCACGACATATATATATATGTCTGCCGATTAGGTAAAACTGGTCAATTAGCAAGAACTCATCTAAAATTAAGTCCTTTCTAAAATTTTCTCTTATACGTTTAAAGACATATTTTTTTTCATTTATGTTAATGTAAGAATTTATAATTTTGTTCCAAGAGAAACTTTGAAAACCTACCTAACCTTATTACAACAAGCGCAATTTAATTTAGCCTAACCAACTAAATATATTTTAGATACGTTAACATTAATTTAATAATAAACAAACACAATGAAATTTATATTTTTCGTTATGTTCAGAATGATTTTGGCGAAATTATTGCATACACAAATTTTCACTTGTCTTATATGGCAAGGTGAGCTTTGCTATTTAAGCCAAAATCGCAAGTTTTACCTAATATTTTACTACAGTAGTTAGACTGTTGGGTTTAGTCCTGACTCTTTCTCTTCTACTTCAGCTCTTCCTCTCACCGGCTATTCTTCTTCTGTCCCCACTTCCCCCTCGCCCAAAGTGGGTCCTTACCTGAGAGTCTGAACTAACTAACTTACCTAATATCATATATACTTTAATAGTATAAGTAGTTAGACTGTTGGGTTTAGTCCTGACTCTTTCTCTTCTCCTTCAGCTCTTCCTCTCACCGGCTATTCTTCTTCTGCCCCCACTTCCCCCTCGCCCAAAGTGGGTCCTTACCTGAGAGTCTGAACTAACTAACTAACTTACCTAATCGGCACGACATATATTATTATTATTTTTTATTAACACATCGGCCGATTCCCACCAAGGCAGGGTGGCCCGAAAAAGAAAAACTTTCATCATCATTCACTCCATCACTGTCTTGCCAGAGGGGTGCTTTACACTACAGTTATAAAACTGCAACATTAACACCCCTCCTTCAGAGTGCCGGCACTGTACTTCCCATCTCCAGAACTCAAGTCCGGCCTGCCGGTTTCCTGAATCCCTTCATAAATGTTACTTTGCTCACACTCCAACAGCACGTCAAGTATTAAAACCATATGCCTCCATTCACTCCTATCAAATACGCTCACACATGCTTGCTGGAAGTCCAAGCCCCTCGCACACAAAACTTCCTTTACCCCTCCCTCCAACCTTTCCTAGGCCGACCCCTACCCCGCCTTCCCTCCACTACAGATTTATACACTCGAAGCCACTCTGTCTCGTTCCATTCTCTCTACATGTCCAAACCACCTCAACAACCCCTCCTCAGCTCTCTGAACAATCGTTTAGGTAATCCCGCACCTCCTCCTAATTTCCAAACTCCGAATTCTCTGCATTATATTCACACCACACATTGACCTCAGACATGACATCTCCACTGCCTCCAGCCTTCTCCTCGTTGCAACATTCATCACCCATGCTTCACACCCATATAAGAGCGTTGGTATAACTATACTCTCATACATTCCCTCTTTACTTCCATGGACAAGGTTCTTTGTCTCCACAGACTCGAAGTGCTCCACTCACCCTTTTCCCCTCATCAATTCTATGATTCACCTCATCCTTCATAGACCCATCCGCCGACATGTCCACTCCCAAATATCTGAATACATTCACCTCCTCCATACTCTCTCCCTCCAATCTGATATCCACTCTTTCATCACCTATTCTTTTTGTTATCCTCATCACCTTACTCTTTCCTATATTCACTTTCAATTTTCTTCTTTTACACACCCTACCAAATTCATCCACCAACCTCTGCAACTTCTCTTCAGAATCTCCCAAAAGCACAGTGTCATCAGCAAAAAGCAACTGTGACAACTCCCACTTTGTATTTGCTTCTTTATCTTTTAGCCCAACACCTTTTGCCAAGACCCTCGCATTCACTTCTCTTACAACCCCATCTATAAATATATTGAACAACCACGGTGACATCACACATCCTTGTCTAAGGCCCACTTTTACTGGGAAATAGTCCCCTTCCCTCCTACACACTCTAACCTGAGCCTCACTATCCTCATAAAAACTCTTCACTGCTTTCAGTAACCTTCCTCCTATTCCATACACCTGCAACATCTGCCACATTTCCCCCCTATCTACCCTATCATACGCCTTTTCCAAATCCATAAATGCTACAAAAACATCTTTACCCTTATCCAAATACTGTTCACCTATATGTTTCACTGTAAACACTTGGTCTACACATCCCCTACCTTTCCTAAAGCCCCCTTGTTCATCTGCTATCCTGCTTTCTGTCTTACTCTTAATTCTTTCAATAATAACTCTACCATACACTTTACCAGGTACACTCAACAGACTTATTCCCTATAATTTTGCACTCTCTTTTGTCCCCTTTGCCTTTATACAAAGGAACAATACACGCTCTCTGCCAATCCCTAGGTACCTTACCCTCTTCCATACATTTATTAAATAATAGCACCAACCACTCCAAAACTATATCCTCACCTGCTTTTAACATTTCTATCTTTATCCCATCAATCCCAGCTGCCTTACCCCTTTCATTCTACCCACTGCCTCACGAACTTCCCTACACCCACAACTGGCTCTTCCACACTCCTACAAGATGTTATTCCTCCTTGCCCTACACACGAAATCACAGCTTCCCTGTCTTCAACAACATTTAACAACTCCTCAAAATATTCTCTCCATCTTCCCGATACCTCTAACTCTCCATTTAATAACTCTCCTCTCCTATTTTTAACTGTCAAATCCATTTGTTCTCTAGGCTTCCTCAACTTATTAATCTCATTCCAAAACTTTTTCTTATTTTCAACAAAATTTGCTGATAACATCTCACCCACTCTCTCATCTGCTCTCTTTTTACATTGCTTCACCACTCTTTTAACCTCTCTTTTTCTCTCCATATACTCTTCCCTCCTTGCATCACTTCTACTTTGTAAAAACCTCTCATATGCTAACTTTTTCTCCCTTACTACTCTCTTTACATCATCATTCCACCAATCGCTCCTCCTCCCTCCCGCACCCACTCGCCTGTAACCACAAACTTCTGCTGAACACTCTAACACTACATTTTTAAATCTACCCCATACATTTTCGACCCCATTGCACGACATATATATAATCACTAAATCAGGTGCACCTTTAAAAGTTACCCGCGCGGCCCGGTCCATGATAAGGCCTTGCGGTGGATCAGGGACTGATCAACCAGGCTGTTACTGCCTGCCACACGCAATCCAACGTACGAACCACAGACCGACTGATCAGGTACTGACTTTAGGTATCTCTCCAGCTCCCTCTTGAAGCCAGCCAGGGGTCTATTGGTAATCCCCCTTATGTATGCTGGGAGGCAATTGAACAGTCTTGGGCCCTTGACACCTATTATGTACTCATGGCACCCCTGCTTTCATTGGAGGGATGTTGCACCACTTGCCGAGTCTTCTGCTTTCTACCTGGAGGGTATTCCGGGGATCAACGCCCCCGCGGCCAGGTCCACGACCAGGCCTCCCGGTGGATTAGGGCCTGATCAACCAGGCTGTTACTGCTGGCTGCACGCAGTCCAACACGCGAACCACAGCCCGGCTGATCGGCACCGACTTTAAATAACTGTCCAACTCCCTCTTGAAGGCAGGCAGGGGTCTATTGGTAATTCCCCTTATGCCTGGTGGGAGTGATTTCCGTGTGCAGATTTGGGACTTGTCTTTGTCAGCATGTCCACGTATTTGCAACTCTTCTATCAGACAAATATTTTCCACGTTGTAGTTTGAACAGTGGAACATCTAATAGAGGATCATGAACAGTGGAACATCTAATAGAGGATCATGAACAGTGGAACATATAATAGAGGATCAGTCTAGCATAACGTTTGCGGAGGTCTCGGACTCTCTCTGTTGCTCAGTTATTGTCTTCAAAGGTCTGTTAAATTTAAGAGGAGGCGTTTCCACTGATTCCCTAATATTTCTCTGTTATATATTGTTGCAGCCTGTCAATACCTTGAACATCACTGGAATTAACTCTTTGATTCTCTATGTTTATGTGATGATAGATATAGCATTATTGTCCCCAGTGCGTACAGAATATCTGTGCTGATAAAGGGTTACCCCCCTCTCACTCCCAAGCTCCTCACCGACCTTACTATACCTCTGTTTCACTCTTCACCCTCGCTGCTCTCTCATCAAGCGTATTACTCTTTTCGCACACCCTACCCTGCAGCCCTGTATGACCCTTATGGGTTTAGCGCTTAGTTATGATTATAATAATTACTCCCATGAAATGAGGAATAGAAAAAGAATTAAGGCAAGTGAAGCAACTGGTACCTAGCACTTGCGCGCTTGTCAACACTTTTCTCAGATGGTCGACAACACCTGATAATAGACCTCATGCGTCTCGAGCACAAGGGCGAGTCTCGTGGGTGCAGGAGATAGCATTAAGAAATGCAGTGACACCTGACACCAGCTTGGTAACTGTGTGGGGTCGAGGGAGCTTGCTGCGTAGCACTGGTAGTAGTGGTAGGGGTGGCAGTTTTGTTGTTCTTGTGCTTCTTGCATAGTAAGTAGGTAAATAAGTTTATTTAGATATAGGCACACCTTTGATATACCTTTGAAGAGTTTCGAGAGTATCTACTCTCTGGTGCTTGCCTGGTCAACCAGGCTGTTGCTGCTGGAGGCCCGCTGACCCACATATCCATCACAGCCTGGTTGATCTGGCACCTGGTGAAGATATTTGTCCAGTTTCCTCTTGAAGGCTTCTACACTGGTTCCAGCCGTGTTTCGGATATCTTCTGGTAAGATGTTGAATAGTCTGGGACCCCGGATGTTAATACAGTGCTCCCGTATTGTCCCCACCGCACCCCTGCTCCTCACTGGGTTTATTTTACACTTTCTCCCATATCTCTCACTCCAGTATGTTGTTATGGCAGTGTGCAGATTTGGGACCAGGCCCTCAAGTACTTTCCATGTATATATTATCATGTATCTCTCTCTCCTCCGCTCCAATGAGTACATGTTCAAGACTTGAAGGCGTTCCCAATAATTTAGATGTTTCAATGGCTCAATGTGAGCCGTAAACGATCTCTGGATTTGTTCCAGCTCTGCTATTTCTCCTGCCCTGAACGGGGCCGTCAGCACTGAGCAGTATTCTAAGTGGGGGAGCACTAGCGATTTGAAGAGTGTCACCATCGGCATTATTTCCCTTGTTTTAAAAGTTCTCAATACCCACCCCGTCATCTTCCTGGCTGTTGTGATCTTTGTCTTGTTATGGTCTTTAAACGACAGATCAGCAGACAATTATTCCCAAGTCCTTAACGTGTTCCTTTCGTTCTATGTGGTGACCCTCTTGCGTTTTGTATATAGTGTTCCTTTTGAGTTCTTCATTTTTTTCCATACCTAAGCAGCTGAGTACAACTAAGTACAATTATCATACATAATTACCTAGGATAACCCAACAAAGTCAGAGTATTTTTTTTTCCATTATTGGATGTTGTTGTTGTTTAAACATTCTTATAATTCGCCCGCTTATTTTCGCAGCCTTTCCTGGATTTGCCTTTTGTGTAGTTTCCAAGTAACACATCCTCTGAGATAACTGTTCCTAAATCTTGTACCTTCCTTACGTTCTAGGAAATGGTCTGCCTGTATACTATGCTCGTTTTTTCTTCTTTAGTTCCTCATTCTTCCCTTACCAACGCAGTTGAAATTTGTCACCAGTGAACATCATATTTTTTCATTTGCCCATTGGGAGACTTTGTTGATGTCTGTACTTTTTCTGTGTCGTCTATGCAGTGACTTTCATACTTATTTTGGTGTCATTTGCACAGGATGATGTGAAGCTGTAGTTAGTGTTCTTATCTATGTATATTATGAGTGTGAAACAGTAATGGTCCTACGGAGGTTCCTTGGAGTACTGAACTTTTTATTCTGCGTTATATATATATATATATATATATATATATATATATATATATATATATATATGTCGTGCCGATTAGGTAAAACTTGCGATTTTGGCTTAGATAGCAACGCTCTTCTTGCCATATAAGACAAGCGAAAATTTGTTTATGCAATAATTTCGCAAAAATCATTCTGACCATAACGAAAAAATTATATTTCATTGTGTTTGTTTATTGTTAAATTAATGTTAACGTATCTAAAATATATTTAGTTTGGTTGGGCTAAATTAAATTGCGCTTGTTGTAATAAGGTTAGGTAGGTTTTCAAAGTTTCTCTTGGTACAAAATTATAAATTCTTACATTAACATAAATGAAAAAAATATATCTTTAAACGTATAAGAGAAAATTTTAGAATCTACTTAATTTTAGATGAGTTCTTGCTAATTGACCAGTTTTACCTAATCGGCACGACATATATATATATATATATATATATATATATATATATATATATATATATATATATATATATATATATATATATATATGTGTGTGTGTGTGTGTATCAGTCCACAACAGAATTCAAACCTGCGCACTCTGCATCAAAGTACACAGTGCTTTTGCCGACATTGAGATCCCAGAATAAGTATGGGCGCCTAGCCGAAGCTAGGCGCTGTATCTCATACCCTGGACTACCAGGCTTGTGATAAGTTATTTCATCAAATTCTGTCACATGCAGTGAACTTCGAAAGAGATTTTGGAAGGCTTCTCATTCGGTATTTCCATACATTGCTTTAGGCCTAGAGAGCTTAAGACAGTTTTCCAAGAAATGTTTGAATTCTGGTTTGTTGTCCCAGCATATTTTCTGATTGTTCAAGACAAATTTACTAAATATTCCCTCATATTGAGTATTTCTTAAGTTTTCAACACCTTTATTTATGCTAGGATTCACTTGAACGAGGTTGTGATCTGACTGTATTTTGTTGGAGATCGTAATGTCTCTCGTATATTATTCCTCATTGCTTATGAGGTTAAATACATCGTTTCTAGTAATTTATGTTGTGTGTTTGTTTAATGTAAACCCTTCACATATCTTACAAGTTCTCTGGTATAAACCTGTTGAGCTAGAATACTTCCCGGCACAGTTTCCCATACAATATTGTTGGCTATTCTCTTGGGAGATTAAAAGTCTCCAGTGAGGATAATATTTGTTGTAGAATTATCAAGTTTTTTCAAGCAGCTGTCTATCTTCCTTATATATTCACTGAATTCCTATGTTGCTGATGGTGGCTTGTATTTAAGTATAGGTACAAGGTTTTTATTCTTTTAATTTTGTCATATCATTTGATAATTTTGCCACTTCATTGCAAATAAATGTGATCCCTCACATGTAAAACTTATTCTTCCTTGCAGTTTATTTGTCAGCATATTTCAAATATGCTAGCCGTGATGCCACGGACTTTTCAAATACTGTTATATACCTTTGATATACCTTTGAAGAGTTTCGAGAGTATCTACTCTCTGAGCCCGGCCATGGACCAGGCTCGTCTGGTGCTTGCCTGGTCAACCAGGCTGTTGCTGCTGGAGGCCCGCTGCCCCACATATCCATCACAGCCTGGTTGATCTGGCACTTGGTGAAGATATTTGTCCAGTTTCCTCTTGAAGGCTTCTACACTGGTTCCAGCCGTGTTTCGGATATCTTCTGGTAAGATGTTGAATAGTCTGGGACCCCGGATGTTAATACAGTGCTCCCGTATTGTCCCCACCGCACCCCTGCTCCTCACTGGGTTTATTTTACACTTTCTCCCATATCTCTCACTCCAGTATGTTATGGCAGTGTGCAGATTTGGGACCAGGCCCTCAAGTACTTTCCATGTATATATTATCATGGATCTCTCTCTCCTCCGCTCCAATGAGTACATGTTCAAGACTTGAAGGCGTTCCCAATAATTTAGATGTTTCAATGGCTCAATGTGAGCCGTAAACGATCTCTGGATTTGTTCCAGCTCTGCTATTTCTCCTGCCCTGAACGGGGCCGTCAGCACTGAGCAGTATTCTAAGTGAGGGAGCACTAGCGATTTGAATAGTGTCACCATCGGCATTATTTCCCTTGTTTTGAAAGTTCTCAATACCCACCCCGTCATCTTCCTGGCTGTTGTGATCTTTGTCTTGTTATGGTCTTTAAACGACAGATCAGCAGACATAATTATTCCCAAGTCCTTTACGTGTTCCTTTCGTTCTATGTGGTGACCCTCTTGCGTTTTGTATATAGTGAACCTTGCTATGGCGCTTTCCCCGCCGTCAGGCTTGGTCGATTTGTTGCAGCTGTTCAACAAACGTCGTAGAGCCGTTGCTTTACTAGGTGAGAAAATGAGTTTAACAAACCTACTATCCCATCGTATCCCCCTAGAACCTTGAACTATACCAGTCTGTGTACCTGCTTACAGTATGCCTAATTCGCAAGTTGCTGTCGCAGAAGACAGTAAGATGCTTGATGACGGTGTCATTGCAACTGTTAATTCGCCTTGGAATGCGCCCTTGTTTCTTACTTCCTGTACTTGGTGACCCTTTATGCAATATCGGAGATGACAGTTCTTTTCGACCATAGACTTGTTACAAGGGGTTTGGCAAGTTGTTCTTCATGAGGGCAGTCAAGAGCTAACCACATTTTCCACTCCAAGTCATTTTCATTTCCTCAGAATGACCTTCGGTTTACTCTCATCACCTATCACATTTTCGAGGCTCCTGACGAACATATTTAGAGGCCTCATAGGTAACGAACTCATTGTGTACCTAGATGATGTAATCGTCATGTCTGAAGATGTGGAGACACACCTCAAAAGACTTGATTTGGTGTTTGATAAGCTTGACGAAGCCAATTTAAAGATCAAACTATCAAAATGTCAATTTTTCAGATCAGAGATCAAGTTTCTTGGTCATATAGTCACTGCTAGAGGGGTTATGACTGACCAAAGGAACTGCTGTACAAAATTTTCCATCTCCAAAAACTGCTGATGCCATAAGATTGATTTGTGGGCTTAGCAGGTTTTTACAGACCTTTCATTGCCAATTTTTCTTCTATTTTAGCTTTCCTAACTGAGTTGCTTAATTAAGAAAGATGCTCCTTTCAATTGGACCTTTCGTCAAGAAAGAGCATTCCAAACTCTCAAAGAAAAAAATAACTTCTGCTCCTATTTTGAGATTCCCAGATTTTTCAAAGCCTTTCTATCTAACTACGGAAGCTAGTTCCATTGGTATAGGTGCCGTCCTAGCTCAAAAGACTGATAGTAAGTACGACGCAGTTGCATTTGCAAGTCATGTCCTTACAAAGGCTGAACGTAATTAAACAGTAACTGAACAAGAAACATTAGCAATAGTGTGGTCTTTAAAACAATTCCGAGACATATACCAGTACCCTGTTCGTGTCTTGACAGATCATGTTCAACTGATTCCTTTATTCCAGAATAAACAACCAACTAGATTAGCCAGATGGTCCTTGACTTTCGAAGAGTTCAGACCAACCTTCGAGCACTTGCCAAGCAAATCAGATTTAGTCACAGATGCTTTATCTCGACACATTAATACAATAGTAGCAGATCTTCCATTCAGTGCTGAGGAAGTAAAGAATGCTCAAAGAACAGATCGTATATGGTCTGGTGTGATTCGTTTCCTTCTGCAGGAAGATCGAACTCTCTCTGTGAAGCCACCAGCACCTATCAATGACTTTGTTATGAACCAAGAGTTACTGTATCACATTACCGATCTGGGTACTCCTAGCAGAAAGGTACACCAGTTAGTAATTCCACAGTCACTAGTGAATGTAGCCTTACAGCTAGTTCACGATGTACCAGGTGTTACACACCCTGGTAAGAATCGTTCTGTAAAACAAGCCAGATTGAAATACTTTTGGTCTCGTATGGCAACCGACATTTCTAAATATGTTAAGAAATGTAGTGTTTGCATGCAGCACAAAGGAAATGTTAGTGGTCCCAATCCTATCCAGGTGGATCCCACTACTAGACAACCTTGGGAAAGAGTTGTGCTACATTTCTTAACCAATTTCCAGTGTTCCCTTCAGGGCAGCAAGCACCTGATTGTTATGGTAGACCATTTCACTAGATACTGTGAGTTAATTCCTGTAGCTGATAAGACTGCCGTTCTTCTCTGTATTGGACTGAAGAAATCACTGGCTGGACAAATGTTTCCACAATATAGATTGCCAAATGTTGCACAAGTGTCTCATTCTTCAACTTGTCAGTTTTCTAAACCATTTACATTATTTTCATCTTTGTTTTTATGCCTTGTATATTTGCAAAAATATAGGAGGTTATTCTATTTGTGTTGTTTTGCACTGAGGATTTTGTTAGTGGATTTAATACTGGCGAGAATATTAGCGAGTACAATACTGCTTCCACTTGTGTATAATGTTTATCAGGAAACAGGACAAGGGTTTCCTGACGCGGGTCATAGTCGTATGATGACCCGCAGCTGGAGCTTTATGTCATCTGACCGAGGCCTTCCGCTGGCTTACCGGTCCACCTCTAAAAATTGTGGTAATTATTATAACCGTTTCTTGTATAACAACGATCTTGTTTGGTATTCGCGTTCTGTTCAGAAGAGCTACATCTGTTGTAATGACTGGTGTGGGTATTCTGTCTATACCCGGTGTGGCTGGTGTTTAGAATATTTTGGGGTGTGATGAAACCAGATTTGTTCCCATCTCTCCCAGTAACACGTATTCCTGTTTTCCCAATTGCTGTCTGTCCATGTTTTTTTTTGTTTGTTTGTTTAAAATCTCTATTTGCTGATTCCTTTTTTTTCTTCATTTATCCCAGCGCTTAAAAAAAAGATTTGCGTTGGAAACGTTCAGTTCTTCTCACGTGTAATAGTGTTCATTCTAGATGACAGCACCTCCTTGCTCGAGTGAATCTTAATACAACTCTAGCTGGTGGAATCTACAGTCTTTCCTAGAGCAGCACTTTCCTCCTGACTAGTATATTCCTGCATTTTGCTAGGTGTTAATAATGCTCTACATACTAAATGGCTTTCTGCGTGTACACCTAAATGTCACCCATCTCTGTACAAACATTGAATCTTGCTGAACTAAAGAATAATCTTTAATATTTACATTGTCCTCTGGCATAGAGGCTGTGAGATTTATGGAGGTTATTAGGGCTGGGGATGGAGGTCGTGAGAGCAGTATAGATGGAGATTGTGAGGACTGATGAAGGTTGTGAGAAGGAAAAGTGGTAGTGGAGGGAGGGGATAGATAGAGGTTTTGGGAATTGAAGCATGCTGGTTCTTACCTACTATGTACCTTATAATGATTCAGAAGATCGTAACCCTCCCTCCTTCCCCCTCCCCCACGGTCCGGTCTCAGACCCAACCTCCTGATTGACAGTCTGGTCGCTCAGGAACTTCGTGGAGGAACTTGTTAAGTTCAGTCATAACGAGAGTTAAGGATTGTTCATTATATCCATTATATGTTTAAAAAAAATTGAACTTTATGCTTTGTTTAAGGACTAATTTCGGTGTGCAGACTTGCAACAGTCCCTTCAGTATTTGGAACAGTCCCTTCAGTATTTGGAACAGTCCCTTCAGTATTTGGAACAGTCCCTTCAGTACTTGGAACAGTCCCTCCCAACATTTTGCAGGGTTAATTCTGCTATTAGTTATTGGTGTTGGTGCCTGGGAGTACAGTTCAAGTGACTGGGTGTTCCCAGTAATTTAGTTGTTAAAATTTATTCTGGCAGTGAAAGTTCTTTGTACATTCTCCAGATCTACAATTTGGCCTTGCCTAAAGTGAGGTTATAAGTGTGGCTTCCTTGTATTCCTCTTTCTGTCTGTACTTTTAGAGGAAGTTTTGTATTCCATTCACGTGCATCAAGGTGGTCGTTGTGATGACATTCACGTGCATCAAGGTGGTCGTTTGATGACATTACGTTAGTGGTCGAGACATTCGTGCATCAAGGTGGTCGTTGTGATGACATTCACGTGCATCAAGGTGGTCGTTGTAATGACATTCACGTGCATCAAGGTGGTCGTTGTGATGACATTCACGTGCATTAAGGTGGTCGTTGTGATGACATTCACGTGCATCAAGGTGGTCGTTGTGATGACATTCACGTGCATTAAGGTGGTCGTTGTGATGGCATTCACGTGCATGAAGGTGGTCGTTGTGATGACATTCACGTGCATCAAGGTGGTCGTTGTGATGACATTCACGTGCATCAAGGTGGTCTTTGTGATGACATTCACGTGCATCAAGGTGGTCGTTGTGATGACATTCATGTGCATCAAGGTGGTCGTTGTGATGACATTCACGTGCATCAAGGTGGTCGTTGTGATGACATTCACGTGCATCAAGGTGGTCGTTGTGATGACATTCACGTGTATCAAGGTGGTCGTTGTGATGACATTGACGTGCATCAAGGTGGTCGTTGTGATGACATTGACGTGCATAAAGGTGGTCGTTGTGATGACATTGACGTGCATCAAGGTGGTCGTTGTTATGACATTCACGTGTATCAAGGTGATCGTTGTGATGACATTCACGTGCATCAAGGTGGTCGTTGTGATGACATTCACGTGCATCAAGGTGGTCGTTGTGATGATATTCACGTGTATCAAGGTGATCGTTGTGATGACATTCACGTGTATCAAGGTGGTCGTTGTGATGACATTCACGTGCATTAAGGTGGTCGTTGTGATATTCACGTGCATCAAGGTGGTCGTTGTGATGACATTCACGTGCATCAAGGTGGTCGTTGTGATGACATTGACGTGCATTAAGGTGGTCGTTGTGATGACATTGACGTGCATCAAGGTGGTCGTTGTGATGACATTGACGTGCATCAAGGTGGTCGTTGTGATGACATTCACGTGCATCAAGGTGGTCGTTGTGATGACATTCACGTGCATCAAGGTGGTCGTTGTGATGACATTCACGTGCATCAAGGTGGTCGTTGTGATGACATTCGGCAACCCATTCTCTCACTAAGGGTGATAATCGTTCATATTTGAACGTTTCCTGGTCTCCCTCGGCCACCTCGTTGCCGTATATTATTGCTTGGTTACGTTCTTTTTATTATTAATTTCCACTTATTTTTATTAAACGCTATATTTCATAATGTAAAAGATATCCATGGCTACCTAACCCAACCCATCCTACTATAACTTAACCTAATCTAACCCATCCTAAGCCAGCCTAACGTGACACAACCTAACCTAACCTAATCCAACCCAACCCAACCCAACCCATCAAAATTCAGTCCATCCTAACTTAACCCAGCCTAACCTAACTAAACCAAGTGCCGGTTAACCAGACTGTGATGAATGTGTTGGCCAGTAAGTCGCCAGCAGCAACAGCCTGGTTAATCAGGCCAGAACCAGACAAGCCTGGCTCAGGGCCCGGGCATATCAAAGGTGTGGTGGACTCGGGATGGTATGGTAGACTATCATTGATATAACAATAAGTTTACATTTATAAACACTATTCATACCTTTCACCTCGACTGCGTACAAAATACTTCAGTGTAGCAGCATTTTTTAGTCCGTTTTTTTCCTGTCACTCACCGTGTTAAAATAAACGAACGTAAGTTAAATAAAACATGTTTTAAATATGGTGTTTGGTGTGGTTGGGTGTAGTGTTGTTAAGTTGTGATGGTGGTAGTGACAGTGGTGAGCAAGGCAGTAGTGGTCTTTGGGAGTAGTAGGTAGAGTGGTGGTGGTGGTACTTAGTAGTGGAGTTGCTGGTGGAATAGGCAGCAGCAGCAACAACAACAACAGCGGCAGTATACTGGTAGGAGACCATACCAGAGGTAGGTTATACCAGTGAAAGTATAAAACAGAAAGTTTACCTGGGTAGTGTCAGCCTACAGTTGACTGTGTGTGTGTGTGTGTGTGTACTCACCTAATTGTACTCACCTAATTGTGGTTGCAGGGGTCGAGACTCAGCTCCTGGCCCCGCCTCTTCGCTGTCCGCTACTGGGTCTCTGCTCTCCCTGCTCCATGAGCTTTATCATACCTCGTCTTAAAACTATGTATGGTTCCTGCCTCCACTATATCTTTCTCTAGACTATTCCACTTCCTGACTACTCTGTGGCTGAAGAAATGCTTCCTAACATCCCTTTGACTCATCTGAGTCTTCATCTTCCAGTTGTGTCCCCTTGTTTCTGTGTTCCCTCTCTGGAACATCCTGTCCCTGTCTACCTTGTCGATTCCCCGCAGTATTTTGTATGTCGTTATCATGTCTCCTCTGACCCTTCTTTCCTCCAGTGTTGTTAGTCTTATTTCCCTCAACCTTTCTTCATAGGACAGACCCCCTGAGTTGTGGAACTAACCTTGTCGCAAACCTTTGCACTTTCTCTAGTTTCTTTACGTGCTTGACCAGGTGTGGGTTCCAGACTGGTGCTGCATATTCTAGTATGGGCCTGACGTACACGGTGTACAGTGTCTTGAACGATTCCTTGTTTAGGTAACGGAACGCTAATCTTAGGTTTGCCAGTCGCCCATATGCTGCCGCAGTTATCTGTGTGTGTGTGTGTGTAGAGAGAGAATGTGTCCATTCTGTCTCCATACGTCACCCATCATTCTTGTAATAATGTTGGTAGAATTACCTACAATATGTTAGGTAAAAGGACACAAGTGCAGCTAATGTGACATTTTATTGTGGCAACGTTTCGCTCTCCAGGAGCTTTGTCAAGCCGTTTGACAAAGCTCCTGGAGAGCGAAACGTTGCCACATTAAAATGTCACATTAACTGCACTTGTGTCCTTTTACCCAACACCCAACATTCTTGTTGTGTTTACTATATGCTTATTCTCGAGAGGTAATAACATCAGCTGAACTGTGTTTTAAAGAACACAATAAGGTAAATGTCATGACAGCCAGGAAAATGACTGGGTGCGTAATGAGAACTTTAAATAAGGAACATGGTGCCACTGACCACACTGTTCAAACCATTTATCCTATATCTCTGTCTGTTAGTCTGTCTGTCTCTCTCTCTCTCTCAGAGAATCATTCATTGTTAAAGGCTCCTTTTAAGGGCAAGATAATCACAGATGGAACAGATACATAGATCATTTACGGCCCACATAAGAGTCAGTAAAGCATTTAAATTGCTGGGAATACCTAAAGTTTACTCTTAAGCAGAGGAGTGATACATAATAATGTATACATGGAAGGTAGTTGAGGACGACCTGCTCCCACATCTGCACACTGCTATAACAACGTACTGGAGTGCAAGATATGCAAGTGTAAAATAAACTCTGTGAAAAGCAGGGTCGTCGTGGCCACAATAAAAGAACATTATATCAATATTTGTGGCCTAGACTATTCAACACTACCAAAAAATATCAGAAACACTCCTTCCCTTTCCTCTCTACCCCCTTTCCTACCATCCCTTCCCTCTACCCCCTTCCCTTCCTTCCCTCTGCCTGAACAAGTGTAGAAGTCTAGTTTATTTGTACTGCCTAGTGTACCCTTGTGTGTGTGTGTGCTGCAGATCCTACCATGTTCTTTAACTTCAAAGGCGGTTACATTGTGCTGAAGGGCTCTTCATCTAAGGAATTGGAGCCACTCTTCCCTTCCTCGGGTCTAATCCGATTACCTCCTATTCTTCAGGCGCTGCGCGGATTTTAAGAGTAGTAGGTGGTGTATATTTTTATGGGGCGGATCAGTAGTCGAAGGAAGACCTCAGTCATATAACTACAAGCTGAAGTGAGCACCTCATCATGACTAGAAGCTGAAGTGAGCACCTCATCATGACTAGAAGCTGAAGTGAGCACCTCATCATGACTAAGCTGAGTGAGCACTCATCATGACTAGAAGCTGAAGTGAGCACCTCATCATGACTAGAAGCTGAAGTGAGCACCTCATCATGACTAGAAGCTGAAGTGAGCACCTCATCATGACTAGAAGCTGAAGTGAGCACCTCATCATGACTAGAAGCTGAAGTGAGCACCTCATCATGACTAGAAGCTGAAGTGAGCACCTCATCATGACTAGAAGCTGAACGTGAGCACCTCATCATGACTAGAAGCTGAAGTGACCACCTCATCATGACTAGAAGCTGAAGTGAGCACCTCATCATGACTAGAAGCTGAAGTGAGCACCTCATGCAGTGCTCCTTAAGTGGATATGACTTCGACCTGACTAGCTTAGGCCAGTAGACCTGCTGCAGTGCTCCCTCTTATGTTCATCTTACCAAAATCTACGCCAACACAGTTTGATAGTTGTCTTGAGAACTTGCACTACAGCTTCTCTCACTGAGTGTGACCAGTAAGCCAGAGGTCGGGATGTGGTGGCCAGCCATAGTAGAAACCACACCTCTGACCATTCCATTATGTGACACACCCGCTGTTGCTGCTGCCGCAACAACCGCCGAGAGGCAAGTATCATGTTATTTTTTTCCCTAATAAATTCAATAATTTAAGACATCCTTTCTCAGATTCCTCACCTGCCCCTTTCCCCGCCTCCTCCTCTGCCATCATGGGTCGTATACTGTCTGAAGATAATATACACAGACCTGAGGACTGGTCTCTAACCTGTATACTGCTATAACAACTTCCTGCAGTGAAAGATATGGGAGAAAGTGTACAGTAAAGCAGGTGAAGGACAGGAGAGTCATGGGTTCAGTAAGAGAACACTGTGTCAACATGCGTGGCCCAAGACTCTTCAACAAACTACCAGTAGATATAAGAAATATTGTTGGAACGAAGATAGAAAGTTTTCAGGATGCTGGACAGTTTCCTGCTACAAGTGATAGTTGTCATAGTTATGTTTATTCTGCGGGCCACTAGCACCAATAGCCTGGTGGACCAGGGGGTCAGCAGGGGGGTGTGAGAGTACTCGAAACCGGTCATGGGTAAATCACAGGTTCCCATGTTGTCCTTTCCCACCTGGTGTTCCTCTCCTCTCCCACCTGGTGTTCCTCTTCTCTCCTACATGGTATTCCTCTCTTCTCCCACCTGGTGTTCCTCCTCTCCCACCTGGTATTCCTCTCCTCTCCCACCTGGTATTCCTCTCCTCTCCCACCTGGTGTTCCTCTCCTCTCCCACCTGGTGTTCCTCTCCTCTCCCACCTGGTGTTCCTCTCCTCTCCCACCTGGTGTTCCTCTCCTCTCCCACCTGGTGTTCCTCTCCTCTCCCACCTGGTGTTCCTCTCCTTCCCACCTGGTGTTCCTCTCCTTTCCCACCTGGTGTTCCTCTCCTCTCCCACCTGGTGTTCCTCTCCTCCCACCTGGTGTTCCTCTCCTCTCCCACCTGGTGTTCCTCTCCTCTCCTACCTGGTGTTCCTCTTCTCTCCCACCTGGTGTTCCTCTCCTCTCCCACCTGGTATTCCTCTCATCTCCCACCTGGTGTTCTTCTCCCACCTGGTGTTCCTCTCCTCTCCCACCTGGTGTTCCTCTCCTCCCACCTGGTGTTCCTCTCCTCTCCCACCTGGTGTTCCTCTCCTCTCCCACCTGGTGTTCCTCTCCTCTCCCACCTGGTGTTTCTCTCCTCGTCTCCTGGTGTTCCTCTCCTCGTCTCCGGTGTTCCTCGCCTCGTCTCCTGGTGTTCCTCGCCTCGTCTCCTGGTGTTCCTCTCCCCGTCTCCTGGTATTCTCCCCGTCTCCTGGTGTTCCTCTCCCCGTCTCCTGGTGTTCCTCTCCCCGTCTCCTCGTGTTCCTCTCCTTGTCTCTTGGTGCTTTTCTCGTTCTCCTGCTATGTGCTCTTCTCCTCTTCCTCCTGCTGTGTGGCAGTCTCCTCTTCCTTCTGCTTTGTGGTAGTCTCCTCTTCCTCCTGCTGTGTGGTAGTCTCCTCTTCCTCCTGCTGTGTGGCAGTCTCCTCTTCCTTCTGCTGTGTGGTAGTCTCCTCTTCCTTCTGCTGGTACACACAGAACACAAAAAGTAGTAGTGAACAGGGCAAGATCCAGCATCAGCGAGGTCAAAAGCTCAGTGCCCCAAGGCACTGTCCTGGCACCTCTGCTGTTTCTCATCCTCATAGCAGACATAGATAAAAACACCCAGCACACTTTTGTATCATCATTTGCAGATGACAATAAAATAAGCATGAAAGTCACTACGGTAGAGGACACTGAAAAATTACAGGAGGACATAAGCAGGGTCTTCCAGTGGGCAGTGGAGAACAACATGACGTTCAATGGTGATAAGTTTCAGCTGCTTAGGTATGGAAAAAATGAAGAACTCAAAAGGAACACTATATACAAAACGCAAGAGGGTCACCACATAGAACGAAAGGAACACGTAAAGGACTTGGGAATAATTATGTCTGCTGATCTGTCGTTTAAAGACCATAACAAGACAAAGATCACAACAGCCAGGAAGATGACGGGGTGGGTATTGAGAACTTTCAAAACACGGAAAATAATGCCGATGGTGACACTATTCAAATCGCTAGTGCTCCCCCACTTAGAATACTGCTCAGTGCTGACGGCCCCGTTCAGGGCAGGAGAAATAGCAGAGCTGGAACAAATCCAGAGATCGTTTACGGCTCACATTGAGCCATTGAAACATCTAAATTATTGGGAACGCCTTCAAGTCTTGAACATGTACTCATTGGAGCGGAGGAGAGAGAGATACATGATAATATATACATGGAAAGTACTTGAGGGCCTGGTCCCAAATCTGCACACTGCCATAACAACATACTGGAGTGAGAGATATGGGAGAAAGTGTAAAATAAACCCAGTGAGGAGCAGGGGTACGGTGGGGACAATACGGGAGCACTGTATAAACATCCGGGGTCCCAGACTATTCAACATCTTACCAGAAGATATCCGAAACATCGCTGGAACCAGTGTAGAAGCCTTCAAGAGGAAACTGGACAAATATCTTCACCAGGTGCCAGATCAACCAGGCTGTGATGGATATGTGGGGCAGCGGGCCTCCAGCAGCAACAGCCTGGTTGACCAGGCAAGCACCAGACGAGCCTGGCCCATGGCCGGGCTCAGAGAGTAGATACTCTCGAAACTCTTCAAAGGTATATCAAAGGCTGTGTGGTAGTCTCCTCTTCCTCCTGCTGTGTGGTAGTCTCCTCTTCCTCCTGCTGTGTAGTAGTCTCCTCTTCCTCCTGCTGTGTGGTAGTCTCCTCTTCCTCCTGCTGTGTGGTAGTCTCCTCTTCCTCCTGCTGTGTGGTAGTCTCCTCTTCCTCCTGCTGTGTGGCAGTCTCCTCTTCCTCCTGCTGTGTGGTAGTCTCCTCTTCCTCCTGCTGTGTAGTAGTCTCCTCTTCCTCCTGCTGTGTGGTAGTCTCCTCTTCCTACTGCTGTGTGGTAGTCTCCTCTTCCTCCTGCTGTGTGGCAGTCTCCTCTTCCTCCTGCTGTGTGGTAGTCTCCTCTTCCTCCTGCTGTGTTGTAGTCTCCTCTTCCTCCTGCTGTGTGGTAGTCTCCTCTTCCTCCTGCTGTGTGGTAGTCTCCTCTTCCTCCTGCTGTGTGGTAGTCTCCTCTTCCTCCTGCTGTGTTGTAGTCTCCTCTTCCTCCTGCTGTGTGGTAGTCTCCTGGTGTTCCTCTCCTTGTCCTAGTGTTACTGGCCACAACTATGTTTCTCATTTAAACTTCTGCTCTATCTACTAGCATATTTTATTAGTAAAGAAAATTTGGTACACCAGCAGTGTACATGCTGTTGCATAGTGGACACAAAAGCTAGCCCGAGCCTGGAGGCTACTATACAGTGGTGAGTATATGGTCAAGTTTGCCACTATGGGTTCATCAGCTACGGTAGCTTCAAAGGTTTCGTTCCAGCAGAACTGGTGTTACTATTACTTGGGAATTACCTTCTCTCAGGATGACCTTGCTCAAGGGGAAAAAATTAAATTATGAGACGAGTGCTATCTATTTTTTTTTTTTTGGTGGAGAAGAGGAAGGCAAGAGAAAGAGAGAACAAAAAGGGGAAAGATATAGGGAGGGCGTGTAGGGTGAGGAAGTTGATATGGCTGGTGTTTGGTTGGTGGGGGAAGGCTAAAGTGATAGAGAGGGAGAGAGAAAGGTGTAGAGATTTAGGAAGGAGAGTAGTGATGATTGGTGTACCTTGTAGTATGCAATGATAGTGCTCCCTTGCACTCGTCAAACTTTAGCTCAAGTGCTCTCAAGACTGTCTCCCTTGCACTCGTCACTTTGTACTCGCTCTCAAAGATAGTGCTCCCTTGCACTCGTCAAACTTTGTACTCGCTCTCAAAGATAGGTCTCCCTTGCACTCGTCTCACTTTGTACTCGCTCTCAAAGATAGTGCTCCCTTGCACTCGTCAAACTTTGTACTCGCTCTCAAAGATAGTGCTCCTTGCACTCGTCACCTTTGTACTCGCTCTCAAAGATAGTGCTCCTTGCACTCGTCCACTTTGTACTCGCTCTCAAAGATAGTGCTCCCTTGCACTCGTCACACTTTGTACTCGCTCTCAAAGATAGTGCTCCCTTGCACTCGTCACACTTTGTACTCGCTCTCAAAGACAGTGCTCCCTTGCACTCGTCACACTTTGTACTCGCTCTCAAAGATAGTGCTCCCTTGCACTGTCACACTTTGTACTCGCTCTCAAAGATAGTGCTCCCTTGCACTCGTCACTTTGTACTGCTCCAAGATATGCTCTTGTACTCGCTCTCAAAGATAGTGCTCCCTTGCACTCGTCTCACTTTGTACTCGCTCTCAAAGATAGTGCTCCCTTGCACTCGTCACACTTTGTACTCGCTCTCAAAGATAGTGCTCCCTTGCACTCGTCCACTTTGTACTCGCTCTCAAAGATAGTGCTCCTTTGTACTCGCTCTCAAAGATAGTGCTCCTTGCACTCGTCTCACTTTGTACTCGCTCTCAAAGATAGTGCTCCCTTGCACTCGTCTCACTTTGTACTCGCTCTCAAAGATAGTGCTCCCTTGCACTCGTCTCACTTTGTACTCGCTCTCAAAGATAGTGCTCCCTTGCACTCGTCTCACTTTGTACTCGCTCTCAAAGATAGTGCTCCCTTGCACTCGTCTCACTTTGTACTCGCTCTCAAAGATAGTGCTCCCTTGCACTCGTCACTTTGTACTCTCATGCTCTCAAAGATAGTCTCCACTCGTCACACTTTGTACTCGCTCTCAAAGATAGTGCTCCCTTGCACTCGTCACACTTTGTACTCGCTCTCAAAGATAGTGCTCCCGTGCACTCGTCACACTATGTACTCGCTCTCTTGTACCCACCCGTTTCTTATCACTGATTTGTACTAACCAATTTCTATTAACTTTTTGATCACCTTTTTTAATAATGGTCCAGGAGGGAGCGGAACGTTGTTAGTTTTGCATCATCAACAAAACACACACAAAAGATTTTTTTCTTTCTGTTGGGTCATTAACATAGACGATGGTCAGTGGTCCCAGACTATACTATGATATACCTGAAAGTTTCGAGACTCGGCCCGCCGGGTCGTCTGGTGTGCGTCAACCAGGCTGTTGGCCCCTGCCCCATCCATCAAGCGTTGATCTGGCGTGAATTTGTCCAGTTTCTAGCTTCACACTGTTCCAGCCTTGTTTCACATACAGTACCATTAGTGGCCAGGACTGACTCTTGTCATAAATATACCAGGTCCCAGGAATTTGTCAACACTAGACCAGCAGGGTCCGACTGACTGTCACTAACACTAGGACGCGTGGTCAGATGCCCATGTCACCATTGCAGTGTGGTCAGCTGACCACTTGCTACTAACACAGTACCACCAGATGACTTGTATCACGAAGCAGTGGATGACTTGTCACTACACTAGACCAGCTGTGTCAGGACACCATGTACTACCATTATCAGTGTGTGATCACTGCATACACTAGACCAGCAGTGCGCTGACGTCACTACACTAGTACAAGGTACAGGACGACTGTCACTAACACTAGTACCAGCAGTTCCAGGACTGACTTGTCACTAACACTAGTAAGCAGTGGTTCAGGACGACTGTCTAACACTAGTACCAGATGGTTCAGCTGACTTGTCAACTAAATAGTACAGTGGTCACGGACTGATTGTCACTATACCTAGTACCACAGTGGTTCAGGACTGACTTGTCACTAACACTAGTACCAGCAGTGGTCCAGGACTGACTTGTCAATAACCAACCAGCAGTGGTGGAGGACTGACTTGTCCTAACACAGTACAGCAGTGGTCACAGGACTGACTTGTCATAAACTAGTACAGCAGTGGTAAGGACTGACTTGTCACTAACACTATTACCAGCAGTGGTCACAGACTGACTGTCACTAACACTAGTACCAGCAGTGGTCACGACTGACTTGTCACTAACACTAGTACCAGCAGTGGTCACAGGACTGACTTGTCACTAACACTAGTACCAGCAGTGGTCCAGGACTGACTTGTCACTAACACTAGTACCAGCAGTGGTCACAGGACTGACTTGTCACTAACACTAGTACCAGCAGTGGTCCAGGACTGACTTGTCACTAACACTAGTACGAGCAGTGTGGTCCAGGACTGACTCACTTGCTACTAACACTAGTACCAGCAGTGGTCACAGGACTGACTTGTCACTAACACTAGTACCAGCAGTGGTCACAGGATGACTTGTTACTATCCACTTCCAGGTGACTTGTGCATCACTAGACAGCAGTGTTCCAACTTGACAGTCATCTCAACACCACCAGATGCCTTCTGTGATTAAATGTTTATCCACTTCAGTGCCTTTATTGCATCAACTAGCAGCATGTTGTATCAACTAGCAGCATGTGGAACACCATGGCAGAGCCTTCTGTCAAAGGCTGCGACACGGGGCTTCTTCGTAGGAAGGGTGGCAGACGTGGCAGAAACGGCAGCGGTTGTGATGAAGATAAAAGTTGTTTTGGGAAGAGGTGAGCAGCTTCACGGGTGACTCGCTCGATGAGTCACCCTCTCCACAGCATCGGCTGTGTAGCACCAAGCATTTACCAGTGTGTGTACCGGGACTTAGCCGTAACCAACCCACTAATTTGAAGCAATAACTAGACGAAGTTTCGCTCCGTCCTGGACCACTAGAATCAGCTTCGCTCCGTCCTGAACCACTAGAAGCAGCTTCTCTCCGTCCTGGACCACTAGAAGCAGCTTCGCTCCGTCCTGGACCACTAGAAGCAGCTTCGCTCCGTCCTGGACCACTAGAAGCAGCTTCGCTCCGTCCTGGACCACTAGAAGCAGCTTCGCTCCGTCCTGGACCACTAGAAGCAGCTTCGCTCCGTCCTGGACCACTAGAAGCAGCTTCGCTCCGTCCTGGACCACTAGAAGCAGCTTCGCTCCGTCCTGGACCACTAGAAGCAGCTTCGCCCGTCTGACCACTAGACAGCTTCGCCGTCATGGATCACTAGAAGCAGCTTCAGTCCGTCATGGATCACTAGAAGCAGCTTCGGTCCGTCCTGGACCACTAGAAGCAGCTTCGGTCCGTCCTGGACCACTAGAAGCAGCTTCGGTCCGTCCTGAACAACTAGAAGCAGCTTCTCTCCGTCCTGGACCACTAGAAGCAGCTTCGCTCCGTCCTGGACCACTAGAAGCAGCTTCGCTCCGTCCTGGACCACTAGAAGCAACTTCGCTCCGTCCTGGACCACTAGAAGCAGCTTCGCTCCGTCCTGGACCACTAGAAGCAGCTTCGCTCCGTCCTGGACCACTAGAAGCAACTTCGCTCCGTCATGGATCACTAGAAGCAGCTTCAGTCCGTCATGGATCACTAGAAGCAGCTTCGGTCCGTCCTGGACCACTAGAAGCAGCTTCGGTCCGTCCTGGACCACTAGAAGCAGCTTCGGTCCGTCCTGGACTACTAGAAGCAATTTCGGTCCGTCCTTGACCACTAGAAGCAGCTTCGGTCCGTCCTGGACCACTAGAAACAGCTTCGGTCCGTCCTGGACCACTAGAAGAGCTTCGGTCCTTCCTGGACCACTAGAAGCAGCTTCGGTCCGCCCTGGCCCACTAGAAGCAGCTTGGGTCCGTCCTGGACCACTAGATGTGGCCTCGGTTCGTCCTGGACCACTAGAAGTGGCTTCGGTCCATCCTGGACCACTAGAAGTGGCTTCGGTCCGTCCTGAACCACTAGAAGTAGATTCGGTCCGACATGTGCCACTAGAAGTGGCTTCGGTTCGTCCTCGACCACTAGAAGCAACTTCGGTCCGTCCTGGAAACACATCGACTCCAGACTGAGGGACTGAATACCTCAAACTCCTCCTCTTCCACCCGTCTCTGTATTGGACTGAAGAAGCCACTGGCTGACGAAACGTTTCCTCATTATTCCCAAATGTTGCACAAGTATCTCATTCTTCTACTTGTCGTTTTCTCAATCATTTACATCTCATCTTATTTGTAATATCAGTATTCCAGAATGAAAATAGTGAAAGTAAATACTGAATATTCAAGACTGTATTATGTACTATATTATGTAAACCTCTGAGTTAAAACACTAAATTATAAACCTTTTTACCTGGTTAATGAGGAAGGGATCTGGTATTGAGATTTTCTTTATTTAAGTCACTGAGTTTAAGCACTACGCAATGGCCTGCAGTTTTACGACTCACTTGTAATGGTTTCAAACCCCCTCCCGATCCCTGGTTTGCAGTTGTGTTGTTGCGATTTCGTGAGTCATGAAGGAGTTGTGTACATTTTCACTTGGTTAATGAGGAAGAGACCTGGTACTGAGATGTCTGGCAATACATTTTATAAGATATCTGGAGTAACTGAGATAACGATTACAATATACTGAACCCAAACCAATATAACGTGAAATGTTTGATTATACACCCAGCTAATTCAGAGTACAGCTTCAGTAGCATGTATACTGCGGAGTCCGGCTCTGGAGTGTACTGCGGAGTCCGGCTCTGGAGTGTACTGCGGAGTCCGGCTCTGGAGTGTACTGCGGAGTCCGGCTCTGGAGTGTACTGCGGAGTCCGGCTCTGGAGTGTACTGCGGAGTCCGGCTCTGGAGTGAACTGCGGAGTCCGGCTCTGGAGTGTACTGCGGAGTCCGGCTCTGGAGTGTACTGCGGAGTCCGGCTCTGGAGTGTACTGCGGAGTCCGGCTCTGGAGTGTACTGCGGAGTCCGGCTCTGGAGTGTACTGCGGAGTCCGGCTCTGGAGTGTACTGCGGAGTCCGGCTCTGGAGTGTACTGCGGAGTCCGGCTCTGGAGTGTACTGCGGAGTCCGGCTCTGAGTGTACTGCGGAGTCCGGCTCTGGAGTGTACTGCGGAGTCCGGCTCTGGTCTGGAGTCCGGCTCTGGGTACTGCGGAGTCCGGCTCTGGAGTGTACTGCGGAGTCCGCCTCTGAGTGTACTGCGGAGTCCGCCTCTGGAGTGTACTGCGAATGTCAGTAGTGTACTGAACCATATGCAATATACTTGTGTAGTGTATCGTAAGTAGTACTAGCTATGTTATATTTATGATCCCTGCTCAGATAGGATTCCTAGCTACTTGTGACGTCATGAGTCCCGCGCATGTGAGCGCTGAGCCTCAGTCATCTCACCACATTCGACGACAGGCCTAGGTCCGAACAGGTACGGCTGGGTTACTTCCCCTCGCAGACTTTGTCAATGTATCAGTTACCAACCATCTCGTGTGTTTCACTACGGCCGTAATTATCTCGTAGTACCCACCCGATACCAAGTCCAGCTCTGGAGTGTACTCCCAAGTCCAGCTAGGTAGTATACTCCAGAGCTGGTCTAACAGTTTTTCGGTTATAGGCTTAAGATTACAGAAAAGAAAGGCCTCACTTAAATGCAACTCAGATCAGCTTACTGTTAGTGATAAAGAAATGTGTGCAATTTTCATCACTTATTTCCTTTCTATTTTTATACAAGAGGTTACAAAATCCTAGAAATTAATATTTATACAGGTAAGGACGAAAATAAAGCATGCAGTATCAGTCACTAGTGACAAGGTCCTCAAACAACTCGATAGATTGAAGCCAAACTGTTTGCATGGGTTCTGCAGGACATATGTAAGGGGGAACTTAGCAAACTATTAGCCAGTCTCTTTAACATGTCACTACAAACAGGTATTGTACCAGATAAATCGAAAATAGCAAATGTGATAGCCATTTACATAGCAGAAGATAGGTCCTTAGCTTCAAATTATAAACCAATCAGCTTAACCTCAATTGCGGGGAAGTTGATATTGGGTTCAGTAATTGTAGAGGCAATTCAAAGCCACTTTGAAAAATATAATTTGATCAATGAATGTCAGCAACACCTTAACAGAAGATATCAGAGACACTGCTGGGACAAGTGTAGAAGTTTGCAAGTGGAAACTGGACAAATATCTTCACTAGGTGCCAGATCAACCAGGCTATGATGAATATGTGGGTCAGCGGACCACAAGCAGAAACAGCTTCATTGACCAGGCAAGCACCAGACGAGCCTGGTCCAAGGCCGGGCTCTGGGAGTAGGAAAGCTCTCGGAACTCATCAAAGGTATGCTTTTACAAAGGGACGCTCTTGCCTTACGAATTTACTAACCTTTTCTGCCAAGGCATTCGGAGCGGTAAACCAAGATAAAGAAGACGATATTGGAGAGCGAAACGTTGCCACAATATAATACCATATTGTGTAGAAGGACTTCAGTAAGTACTTTGATTAAGTTCCACATAGAAGACTGATTAAGAAAGTAGCGGCACATGGAATAGAAGAAATTATCTCCTGGGTCGATTCATGGCTGATCGGTAACCAACAAAGTTCATGTTAATGTGCAGAAATCGGAATGAGGATCTGTAACGAGTGGTGTGCCACAGGGGGTCAATGTTGGCACCCTTGTTCATAACCTACATGAACAACATTGATAAGAAAATAAATACCGGCATAAGTAAATTTACAACTGACACTAAAATAGGTTATCAAATAATTTCTGAAGTGGACAATAGAAGGTTATGGGATGAGTCGGGTAGGTTGTTGTGGTGGGAGAAGTGGCAGAGGCAGCTCCGTGCACACAACTGTAAGGTTACTATCCTATTAAAAGGAAATAACAGCGATACTTATAGACTAAACAATGTAGATCTTAGTCGAAGTGAATGCGATAAAGATCTGGAAATTCTGGCTAACAGAAACTTAAAGCCACGACAACAGTTCATAGGTGTTCGCAGCAAAGTTAATATGATTGTTGGCTTCGTATCAAGAAATATAAATATTTTAGATAAGTTTACAATAATTTAATAATAAACAAACACAATGAAATACATTTTTCGTTAGGTTCAGAATGATTTTTGCTAAATTATTGCATACATAAATTTTCGCTTGCATTATTCGGCAAGAAGAGCGTTGCTATTTAAGACAAAATCGCAAGTTTGACCCTATTCGGCACGAGACACACACACATATGTCCTACGAGGAGAGGTTAAGGGAAATCGACCTGACAACACTGGAGGACAGGAGAGATAGGGGGGATATAAAATACTGAGAGGAATTGACGAGGTGGACAGAGACAGAATGTTCCAGAGATGGGACACAGCAACAAGGGGTCACAGTTGGAAGTTGAAGACTCAGATGAATCACAGGGATGTTAGGAAGTATTTCTTCAGTCACAGAGTTGTCAGGAAGTGGAATAGTTTGGGAAGCGATGTAGTGGAGGCAGGATCCATTCATGGCTTTAAGAAGTGGTATGATAAAGCTCATGGCGCAGGGAGAGTGACCCAGTAGCGGCCAGTGAAGAGGCGGGGCCAGGAGCTATGACTCGACCCCTGCAACCACAGCTAGGTGAGTACACACACAAAATTTGGTTAGACCTCATTTAGATTATGCTGCTCAGTTCTGGTTTCCATATTACATTATGGACATTGATATACAGAGAAGGATTACTTAATAATAATAATAATATTTTTATTTCTACAAGTACAAGGTATACAGGCCTAGCTGACATCAATGACATACAACTATAAAAAAGCTGCTTGTTATGCTGAGCATTTCCCGCAAATTAGGTCAATTTTGTCCCAGGATGCGACCCACACCAGTCAACTACCACCCAGGTACCTATTTTACTGATAGATGAACGGGGACAGCAGGTGTCTTAAGGAAAAACATCCTAATGTTTCCACCCGTACCGGGGATCGAACCACGGACGTCAGTGTGTAAGCTGAGTACGTTAGCACTCGAGCTACGAAAATAGGGTAAAAACACTGAACTTGCACTTCTTGGAAAAGCCTAAAATTATGTGAGGTATGATTGGAATGTACAAATGGTAAAACAGGAATAAATAAAGGTCATATAAACAGCGTGTTGAAAATGTCTAACCAAGACATAACTCACACCAGTGGATTCAAGTTGTAGAAATTTACACTTGGAAAATATATTGGGAAGTAGTGGCTTGGTAACATAGTTGTGGATGAGTGCAACAAAGTGCCAGGTAGCGTCACTCAGGCAAGAACTTTGTGCAGCTTTAACTATAAGTTGGGCGAGTACGTGAGTGGGTGCAAAAATAAACACAGATGCATTATAATGTGATCCCTTATTGACAACGTTTCGCCCACACTGGCCTTTATCAAATCACAAACGTAGTCAATAAAGGATCACATTATACTGCATCCGTGTTTATTTTTTCATCGTGTCGGTATTTTATACCTTTTTTCCTCTACATAAGTGGGAGTGAGTTGAACCTGCCTACCATGAACCAGTAGGCTTCTTTCTAGTGTTCCAAACCCGTAGGGGTCATCATGACTCGGTCTATGACCAGACGGGTGGAAAGCATAGAGAGTAACGCACCTGTGAAGGAAATAATTAATCAGCGAGACAGGTGTGACTATTGTGGTAAAGCCCTGTATATAGTCACATGTTTTACTTAGTTACAGTGTATGCTGAGAGTTTCCATTATGGCTTTATCACTATGTATATAGGTCTGTGTTACTTAGATCATGTTTCAGTGTATTACTCGCAACAATGTTAGTGTTATTCAGTATATTACTCACAGCAGTGTTAGTGTTGCAGTGTACCTGCAGTCACGGGGGAAAGGCAATGATTGCCTGGTGTTTATATATTTGTACTGTGTGTGTACATGAGCGTACGCACGCACCTACACGCACACCACGCACAGGTGAGTACATATTGTACTTTATAGTGTGTGTGCGTGCTTGCGTGCACTTGTGAGTGTGCGGGGGTCGAGTCTCAGCTCCTGGACCCACCTCGCAATCCGTAATCAAGCAGCACTTTGTTCCTAGCCTGTTGGGAATTACCATATTTGATCTTAAGAGCTGTTGAACACTTAACTTTCACTACTTCCTTATCCAGTTCATTCCTCTTCCTTTCCACTCTGTAACTGCATGTGTATTTACCCTGTACTCACCTAATTGTGCTTGCAGGGGTCGAGACTCAGCTCCTCTGTGTGTGTGTATGTGTGTGTGGGTGTGTGTGTGTGTGTGGGTTTGTGTTAGTTAGTTAGTTACAATTTTGTCCTAGACACATGTCGATTAGACACTAGGCCTGTTGTATATATGTGTGTGTAAGGAAACACTTCGAAATGTTTCGGCCCCGCCGGGAATTGAACCCGGGCCCTCCGTGCGTGAAGCAAGAGCGCTAGCCACCATGCCATCGGGTGTGTGTTGTGTGTGTGGATGTGTGTGTGTGTGTGTGTACTCACCTAATTGTACTCACCTAATTGTGGTTGCAGGGGTCGAGACTCAGCTCCTGGCCCCGCCTCTTCGCTGTCTGCTACTGGGTCTCTGCTCTCCCTGCTCCATGAGCTTTATCATACCTTGTCTTAAAACTATGTATGGTTCCTGCCTCCACTATATCTTTCTCTAGTCCATTCCACGTCCTGACTACTCTGTGGCTGAAGAAATGTTTTCTGACATCCCTATGACTCATCTGAGTCTTCAGCTTCCAGTTGTGTCCCCTTGTTTCTGTGTTCCCTCTCTGAAACAACCTGTCACTATCTACCTTGTGTACTCACCTAATTGTGGTTGCAGGGGTCGAGTCTCAGCTCCTGGCCCCTGTGTGTGTGTGTGTGTTGTGTGTGTGTGTGTGTGTGTGTGTGTGTGTGTGTGTGTGTGTGTGTGTGTGTGGGTGTGTGGTGGTGTTGTGTTTTGTGGGTTTGTGGTGTGTGTGTGTGTGTGTGTGTGTGTGTGTGGTGGTGTGTGTTTTGGGTGTGTGTGTGTGGTGTGTGGGTGTGTGTGTGTGTGTGTGTGTGTGTGTGGTGTGTGTGGGTGTGTGTGGTGTGGTGTGTGGGTGGGTGTGTGGTGTGGGTGTGGGTGGGTGTGTGTGGTGTGTGTGGGTGGGTGTGGGTGGGTGTGTGGTGTGTGTGTGTGTGTGTGTGTGGGTGTGTGTGTGGGTGTGTGTGTGTGTGGTGTGGGTGGGTGTGTGTGGGTGTGTGGTGTGTGTGTGTGTGTGTGGGTGTGTGTGTGTGGGTGTGTTTGTGGGTGTGGGTGTGGGTGGGTGGGTGTGTGTGTGTGTACGGTTGTACTTATAACGGCTGTTCACGTGATTTCCAACCTCTGCCCATGTGATCTGGCATCAGCCAATCATAGGCCTGCCTTTTGAATGTCTCAGTGCCGTGCGGCCCCTCGAGCAGTTCCCTTGGGGTAGGCATACGAGACGGACACAGGCATAGGCTCTCAGCTCCCATATATCCAACGCCTCATTAAACGCTACCAAAACCCAAGCTCATCGTCTGTTAATATTACCAAATCTATGAAAAGAACCCCATATGTGTGTGGGGGGTGGGTGGGTGTATGGATGGATGGGTGTGTGTATTCACTTTTATAAATTCACCTATATGTGGCTGCAAGGGTCGAGTCACAGCTTCGGACCCCGCCTCTTCTCTGGCCGCTACTAGGTTCACTCTCTCCTTGTTCCAAGAACCTTATCGTACTTTTTCTTAAAGCTATGTATGGATCCTGCCTCTGCTACTGTATCTTATCTCTGAAATATTCTGTTCCTGTTCATATTGTCAATTCCTCTCATTATTTTGCACGTCGTTATCATATCCCCCTATCCCTCCTGTCCTCCAGTGTCGTCAGGTTAAGTCCCCTTAACCTCTTCTCCGGAACTAGTCTTGTTGCAAACCTTTGCAATTTCTCGAATTTATTGACGCGTTTGACGGGGTGTGGGTTCCATACTGGTGCTGCAGTGTCGTGAGTGACTCCTTTGATGTCGAAGTGCTATTCTTAGGGTTGTCAGACGCGCATATGCTGCTGCAGTTATTTGGATTATGTGCGCCTCAGGAGATATTCTCGGTATGATACTCGCCCCAAGATCCTCCTTGAATGAGGTTTGCAGCCTTTGACTCCTGAATTTGTACTCTGTGTGCGGTCTTCTTTATGGCGGGGTTAAACTCCAGGAGCCATTTGTCGGACCAGGCTTGTAGCCTGTCCAGATCCCTTTGTAGTCTCTCCTTATCCTCGTCCGCTTGTATTCTCATTAGTTTCACATGTGTATGTATGTATGTGTGTGTGGGTGGGTGCTTGGGTTTGGTTGGCTGGCTGCCTGGGTGAGTGATTGCCGGGGTCGAGTCTTAGCTCCTGGGCCCTCTTAATTTCCCCCTTCCTAGATTCATTCCTAGCCTCGTGTGGCCTGTGGTACCAACATAGAATTCCAGCAGTTATACACACCAGGGCAGCATGGGTTTAGAGCAGATTGTTCCTGCCTTTCACGATTGCTAGACCAATATTGTATGGTCTTGGATACACAAGCTAAATGATCATATTGTGTACAATGATTCTGCAAAAGATTTCCGCTTTTGCAGAATCATTGTGGTTGTATATAAATGGTGTGGTTGTATATAAATTACGTGCAAAATGAATAATTGGTAAGTTGGGTAGATTAATATTGAATTAAATGAACCCCAGAGAGTTGTGATAAACAGTGTGAAGTCGGAGGCTGCCACCATGAAAAGCACTGTTCCACAAGGCGCAGCACTCACCCCACTTCTGCTTCTCATCCTTATATCGGACGTAGACAAGGACATCAGTCATAGCACTCTAACATCCTCCACAGATGACACCAGAATCTCAATGAAAGTGGCGTCCATCGAAGACATTGAATCTTCATGATAGAAATATATGTTTAGTAAGGACAAATTTCAGTTGTTCCGCCATAGAAGAATGGAAGAAATAGACTGAAATGGAGTACAAGACCAATTTAAATCATTCAACAGAGCGGAAGCTTCGTGTGCGAGACTTGGGAGTGATGCCAAAAGATCTCTCAGGGATCACAACATACATGGGATGCTGAGCCAGTGATGATGCTCTTAAAGTCACTTGCTCTCTCCAGGCTGAGATACTATTGTAAACTAACATCTCCCTTCAAGGCACGGGAAGGGTTTATTATAAGTTAAACCTGGAAAATCCTAGAGAGACAGGTCCCAAACCTGCACAGCGGAATCACTCAGTGTTATTGCAAAAGAATTGGCAGAAGGTGCAAAGTACCTCCAATACACTAAAAGAGAACTAGTTGAGTGTCAGAGGTCCTCGATTCTTCAGCGCCCTCCCACCCTCCGTGCATAAGGGAAATCACCAACAAGCTTTTGACTGACTCAAAAAGAGAACCGGACAAGTTTCTCAAATCAGTTCCTGACCAGCTGGGCTGTGATTTGTACATTGTGCTGCGTGCGGCCAGTAGTAACAGTGGTTGACCAAGTCTTTGACCCAGTAAGACTGGTCTGAGACCGGGCCGCAGGGGCGTTGACCCCCTGAAAGCATGCCGCAGGTATCCTTTAGGTTTGCGTGGAGCCTGCCTGTCATATAGTAGTAATGGTAGAATTACCGACAAAATGTTAAGTAAATGACACAGATGCAACTAATGTGACATTTTATGGTAGCAACGTTTCGCTCTCCAGGAGTCATATATATATATGCACCACCTGAGGTGAAACATAGGTAGTAGTAGTAGTTACAGTAGTAGTAGCAGTAGTATGAGTGGAGGTAACCCCTAGGTTGCTGTGTGATGGTAGGGTTTATTGCCTGTCACATTTCGTCACACAGGATGGATCACATACATAATGTTTAAATGTTGAGCTGGGAGACTTCACTATGGCAATGAAGATATCATCAAGTATTCCATTAAAGATTCTTCAGCTACGGCAGCTTCATGGATCACTGCCTTCATGTTCTATTGTTCAGCGAGTGGTTATAAATCTTCTATTACCTTTGGTCTCTTGGTTATCATTTTTCCTACTATATTGTCATGGAAATCTCAAATGCCCATGTTTTTCATGTCCTCTGAACTCTACAGTGACCTGTATGTGAGGTACCTCTGACTGGTTTTGAGAGTTTTCCAACTGGCAGCCCAACCAGGGGTCAGATTTTTTCTGTTGATTGCGTTGTCAACCAGGCTGATGGTGGCCCACTGATCCACACATCCATAACATCCTGGTTGATTTGTTACTTGCTGGAGGTAGTGATCCAGTTTCCTCTTCAACACTTCTATATTTACTTGTAAACGTTATAGATATATAGTAACTTTGAAAGAAAGGTGAACTCAAAATGAGCAGTTGTGGATGACCAGGTATGTATGACAGGTGTGGGTGAGCAGGTGTGTGTGTGTGTGTGTGTGAGCAGGTGTTTAAGGAACACCATATGATCACCTGTGAATTGAAGCTTTCAGAAATAATAAAAAAAAAAAACATTTAAAAACATTTATTCCAAGAAAAAACAATGTGGGCAGCAAGACAAAAGAAGTCGCGTTTGGAACAAAGTTTGAAAAAAAAGGTGTATTGAAAATGTAAACCCAAAATTTTTGAAAAAAAAAAATGGAAAAAGGTGGGGAAGGTAAGCTGGAAGAGGAAGGAAGATGGTGTGGTAGGAGGAGATAGAAACAAATAATGTTTGCAGATAAGCTAGTTTAACCTTGACTCAAATCACTTAAGACATAATTGTGAAGATCAACTCTGAACATTGCTCATTGGTCGACGCAACTTAAACTACACCATCCCTTCCTTTCTCTGACCCTTTCCTTATTCCTCTCAGACCCATCTCTTCACATGCTCTTTATTCATCTCTGGCCCTTCTATTCTCGTGTTGCTGGGAAAATCTAACACGTGATGAAGACAGTGGTGTGTATCATTGTGGAGGTTCACAAAGTGACTAACGTAGGAGTGGAGGTGGAGGGAGCTGTGGATGAAGGAAGAGTGAGAAGAATGGTGAAGGAGAGAAGAGTGAGTAGAGGTGGAGGGAGCTGTGGATGAAGCATCATCGTATTTAGAAACGGAACAATAGTACAAACGCTTGTTTCTTGAGGCTGTCACCATCCACCTCACCAACACCATAGAACAAAACGGGGGATGTACATTGGATCTTAACCCGGTGCAACGTATTAGACACGAAATACCACGACCTGACACCATGACCTCACCTTTGCTTGTCATCACTTGACCTCACTTGTACTGGCACTTTACCTGACTCAGCAGTACCTAACTTCCCAGGTGACACTTGACCTTCCCCAGTGGCACCTGAACTTATCTAGCGGGTACCTAACCTGTTCCAGTTGCACATGACCTGTCCTGGCAAACACCTCATGGCCTCATACGCTTTATATAACACTATTATATATAATATATATATATATATATATATATATATATATATATATATATATATATATATATATATATATATATATATATATATATATATATATATATATATATACATTTACTTAAAACTTTCAGTGGGCGAAATGTTGTATAAAAAAAATTTGCCAAATGTTTCTTTGTGCCAGGAAATTGAACCCTGAACCCTTGACTTTGCGATTGAGTCGAATGCTCTCACCAGTGAGTTATGCAACTGGTTTTATTGTTAACAAAACTGGACACATCAGCAGTGTGTTGCTACCCTGTTATTTATGATAGTTACATAGTGGTAACATCAGCAGTGTGTTGCTATCCTGTTATATATGATAGTTACATAGTGGTAACATCAGCAGTGTGTTGCTACCCTGTTATATATGATAGTTACATAGTGGTAACATCAGCAGTGTGTTGCTATCCTGTTATATATGATAGTTACATAGTGGTAACATCAGCAGTGTGTTGCTATCCTGTTATATATGATAGTTACATAGTGGTAACATCAGCAGTGTGTTGCTATCCTGTTATATATGATAGTTACATAGTGGTAACATCAGCAGTGTGTTGCTATCCTGTTATATATGATAGTTACATAGTGGTAACATCAGCAGTGTGTTGCTACCCTGTTATATATGATAGTTACATAGTGGTAACATCAGCAGTGTGTTGCTATCCTGTTATATATGATAGTTACATAGTGGTAACATCAGCAGTGTGTTGCTATCCTGTTATATATGATAGTTACATAGTTGGAACATCAGCAGTGGTTGCTATCCTGTTATATATGATAGTTACATAGTTGGAACATCAGCAGTATGCTGCTACACTACTCTATATAATAGTTACACACTGGGAACAAAAGCCTAGCTATGCTTCTCTGTCTTAGTTCATCACACAGGATGAGTCACAGTGTTGCAGTATGTCAGCCTGAGCTGGGAGACTTCATCACACAGGATGAGTCAGTGTTGCAGTATGTCAGCCTGAGCTGGGAGACTTCATCACACAGGATGAGTCAGTGTTGCAGTATGTCAGCCTGAGCTGGGAGACTTCATCACACAGGATGAGTCAGTGTTGCAGTATGTCAGCCTGAGCTGGGAGACTTCATCACACAGGATGAGTCACAGTGTTGCAGTATGTCAGCCTGAGCTGGGAAACTTCAGTAGGACGATGAGGCTATCGTCAGGTATTCCATTAAAGGATCAGCAGGTAGGACAGCTTTAAAAGTTTCCTTGCAACAGTGTTGGAGATACCATTACGAGGAAATTACGGATGGCTAATCCCATACACAGGAGAAGGGAAGTTTTTATGAAGATGAAAGTGCTAGGGGAAATGTGTGGGTAGGGATAGATGATGCGGGAGGGGGTAGCAGTAATAGCAGAAATGAAACACCTGTGTTGGTTGGGAATGTGGATGGAGGCAGGTGTTCTCCCACGTGTTATACTCACCCACACTCCTCTTATTTCTCTCTGACTGGTGGGTGACACGTAGCTCACTGGTGAGAGCACTGGACTCGCAATCGCTAGGTCCCGGATTCGATTCCCTCGCACGTAGAAACATTTGGGTCACTTTTCTTACACTGTTGTCCCTGGTCACCTAGCTGTAAAAATAGGTGCCTATGTGTTTATTGTGGGTCACATCAAGGGGAAACATCAGTAGCTGCTGGAATGTTATTACCTGCTGAAGTAGTCAAAGAGTTGGGTAAAACGTGTCCGTGTAGATAATGATAATTAAAAATGTCTCTAACTGGTACTCACACACACACCCTCTTAAAGGCTCATGGTGGCCCTTCTCAACATTCCTGCTTCTCTAATGTCCAAGGACTTTCAAGGGCTTACTCTCTGCATGAGAGAGAGAGAGAGAGAGAGAGAGAGAGAGAGAGAGAGAGAGAAGAGAGAGAGTGAATGAGTTCACGTGGTAGTCACTAGTTGAGTCACTGTTGTCCTCACGTTTTCACTACGCGGTATCACCATTACAGCATCCTTAAGAACGGTGTCTTCATGCCAGTGAAGAGCTCTTGATACAAGGAACTGTATCACAAGATGATCGCATGCCATAGGTATGTAGGTGGGTTGAGGTGAGGTTAAACTTAAGGGGTTGAATTAGATGATTTAGCGAGACAGTACCACACGTTGGTTTATTCCACTTTAGTAAAGCTTGTCTCTCCTCTCAACTCCTTTCTTCCTATCCCACCCTCTCTCCTTTATCCTTCTCTCCTTGCACTCTATTAGCTTTCCATTCTTCTCCATTTCTCTTTTTTTTCCTTCATCTTCTCCGCCTCTCTCTCTCTACCCACTTCTCAGTTTTCCTTCTCGCTTCTGCTTTTTTTTGTTTCCACATTCCTACTCTTCTCACATCTTTCTCATTCTCATATCTGACATATAAAGGGACATAAATCATAACACTGTATCATACTTTGCAGACGACACTTGAATTTGTATAAGAAAGGCATCCACGGTGAGCCTCCAAGCATTTATAAACCAAGTCTTCCAGTGGGCCACTGACAGCAATATGATGTTCAGTGAGGACAGGTTTCAGTTACAGCGTTACGGAAGGATGGAGTACACGATCAGAGTACTAGACGAACTCAAACTTAATAGAACGTAAGGCAAATGTGAGAGACCTGAGAGTGATAATGTCAGATCTCATGTTCAAGGAACAAAATGCTATCGCACCTGCAAAGAAAATGATAGGCTGGATAACTAAAACCTTCAAAACAAGAGATGCCAAGTCAATTATGATACTCTCCAGGACACTCGTTCTCTCTAGGCTGGAATATTGCTGTGTACTAACGGTCCCCTTCAGTGCAGGCGAAATAGCTCTGCTGGAAAGTGTGCAGAGAACCTTCACAGCTGTTATGCACCTAGCCAAGCACCTAAATTACTAGGAGCATTTGAAGTACCTAGAACTGTACTCCTTAGAACGTAGGCGAATATTATACGTTATAATCTACACCTGGAAGATACTGGTGGGATTGGTCCCAAACCTGCACACCGAAATTACTACTTATGAACACAAGAAACTTGACAGAGAGTGCAGGATACCTCCAATGAAAAGCAAGGAAGAAATTAATACACTGAGAGCTCAGTAAGTGTTAAGGGATCATGACTCTTCAACACCCTCCCTTCATGTATAATAGTGATTACCAACAAACACCTGGCAGTCTTCAAGAGGGAACTCGATTGATTCCTCAAGAACAGTTCCTGGTTAGCCGGGTTGTGGTGCGTGTATTGGACTGCGGGCGGCTGGCACTAACAGCGTGTTCGATCAGGCCATCAATCAGGAGGCCTGGTCTTTGACCGGGCCCCGGGGGCGGGGATCTCTGGAAGCGACTATAGATAAGTTCCAGGTACCCATTTTGCAGTCTAAATTTTACCTGCCCATCCCCTTCCTTATAGCTTGCGTGCCTTCACCCCCTTCCCACCCCTCGCGCGCGCGCAGGTTGGAACCCACACCTGGTCAAGCACGTCAAGAAATTTAGAGAAAGTCCAAAGGTTTGCAACAGGGCTAGTTCCGGAGCTAAGGGGAATGTCCTAAGAAGAAAGGTTAAGGGAAAACGGCCTGACGACACTGGAAGACAGGAGGGTTAGGGTAGACATGATAACGACATACAAAATACTGCGAGGAATAGATAAGGTGGACAGAGACAAGATGTTCCAGAGATGGGACACAGAAACAAGGGGTCACAATTGGAAGTTGAAGACTCAGATGAGTCAAAGGGATGTTAGGAAGTATTTCTTCAGTCATAGAGTTGTCAGGAAGTGAATGTAGTGGAGGCAGGGACCATACATAGTTTTAAGACGAGGTATGATAAAGCTCATGGAGCAGGGAGAGAGAGGACCTAGTAGCGATCAGTGAAGAGGCGGGGCCAGGAGCTGAGTCTCGACCCCTGCAACCACAAATAGGCGAGTACACACACACACACACACACACACACACACACACACACACACACACACACACACACACACATTACAGGCAGAGCAGAAATTCGTACCCAGAAGCAGAAGCGTAGACAAGAACACAGTGAGCCCATGGTTCACCCTGAAGTGTAGAGAGGCAATAAGGAAACGAGAGGAAGAGGCAGAAGTAAATATGCATGGATAAGAAGAAAGACTGAACCACAGTTTAAGAATGGTGAAATACGGGAAGCCAAAGTTGGTGTACAGCTTCATGAGAATGAAGACAAGAATGAAGGACCAGGTATTCAAGTTGAAGGAGAAAGGAAGTCTTGTGAGCAGCTGAACAAAACATTTAAGAAAGTATTCTCAGTGGAAACAGCAATATTACTAGAGAATCAAGGAGGAAGAGTGCATCAACGAGTACTAGACAACATATCTTTGAAGAGTTTAAAGCAAGGTTAAATTGCAGAGGTGTTAAAAAAGTGCAGACATAGCTTCTCTGCACAAAGCGGCAGTAGACCTTGGAAAAAACTACAGGTCAGTCACACTAATATCATTCATCATAAAACTCTTCTGAGAGTTTGACGCCAAATTACAAATTTTATGGAAAAAACATGATCTGTACAACCCAAGTTAATATGAGTGAAGAGCAGGAAGATAATGGTTGTCTCAACTACCGGATCATTATGACAAAATTAAGGAGGATTTGGAAGAATTCCAAACTGCAGAGGTAGTCACGAACTTGGCTAAGACGAAGACTAGTGCAGACACTCAGTATTGTTTGGGGGAAGAAATACCAGAGACCTTAAAGAGTGCAGAAATAGCTCCTTTCCTTAAAGGAGGCTGATGAATGCTAGCCAAAAATTACGGACCAGTAGCCCTAACCGCACACCATAAAATTCTTTGAAAGGATGATGAAACGTTAAATTATAATTATTATTGAATAGTACAATCTGCACAACCCGAGCCAGCAGGAAGATCATTCTTGGCTCAATTATTAAACCATTATTACGGAATTGAGGCGTTAGATGTGGTGTACACCGATTTCGCGAAGGCTTCTGACAAATGTAATCATCGGGTAATTGCACACACAGTGAGGGTAGTAGATATAATGGGGAAAGTAGGCAAATGGATTTTCAACTTTCTGATAATTACTACTTTGTGTTCTATTTAATAGAGGAAAATTCAGCATTAGCAAGTAAAAAACCCAGTAGCCCAAGCAACGATACTGGCACTTTTGTTTATTATTTCCTTAGCGGACATAAATGAAAACACTCGCCACAGTTTCGTATCACCATTTTTGATGATACCAAAATAGCTAAGAAAATCGCCTACATAAAAGACAGAAAAAATGCAAGGAATACACCAAGTTTTCCAGTTGCCAATGGAAAATAACATTGTGACAATTGCAGTTTCTTAAATATGGTAAGAATGAAGAAAACTCAAGGGACACTATACAAAACGCAAAACAACACCAAATAGAATTAAATTAACGTGTGAACAACCTGGGCGTAATAATGTACAGCTGACTTTTGTTTTCCAACGAACACAAAGTCAGGAAAATGACAGGGTGGATAATGAGTTTCTAAACAAGGGGAAATAATGCCAGGGGTGACTTTGTTCAAATTGTTTGTGCTCTCTCGCTTATAGTATTGTTAAGTGTCGACGGCTCCTTTCAGGGCAGGAGAGATATGACACCTGAAACTGATATACAGATCATTTACGGCCCGCATAAAGCATTTGAATTACTGGTGATGCCTCAAAGTCCTAAATAGTAATCTCTGGCGTGGGAGAGAGAGAGAGAGAGAAAGCATGATAATACTGTGGAAAGTACCTGAGAGAATTATCCCAAATTTGGGTCCAGACTATTCAACATCTTACCACCATGAGCAGATGAACCAGGTTGTGATGGATATATGGACCAGTGGGCCGCCAGCGCTTACCTACCTACCTGGAGTCTACCTGAAAAGTTTCTGAAGGGTCAATGCCCCCACGGCCCGGCCCCAGGCTAGGTCTCCTGGTGGGTGGCCTGATCAACCAGACTGCTGGTGCTTATCGTTCGAAGTCCATCGTATGCACCACAGTCCGGCTGATCAGGACTGGCTTGAGAAACTTGTCAAGTTCTCTCTTGAAGGCATCCAAGGGCCTGTTGGTAATACCAGACCAGCCGGGCTGGTCAAGTGTCTACCAGCCCGACTGGTCAGTACGTGTGGTCAGTTTACGTGCGGCCAGCAGTAACAGCCTGGTTGATCAGGCCCTGATCCACCGCGAGGCCTGGTCACAGACCGGGCCGCGGGGGCGTTGACCCCCGAAACCCTCTCTAGGTATGTATGAAGGAAAGGTATTGAAAAGTCTTGGTCCCTTCACACTTTAGTTGTCCTCTGGTATACTCATTGCACCCTTGCTTTTTATTGGGGGTATTTTACACCGTTTACTGAGCCTCTTACGTTCATGGCAAGTGTTGTGTTTGTGCAGATTTGGGACCACTCCCTTTGCAGTTTCTTGTGCTTTGAACGGAGCTGCTATAGTACAGCAATACTCCAGGCTAAAGAGAACAAATGACTTAAGAGTATCATCACTACCTTGGCATCTCTTGTTTTCAAGGTAGAACTTGTTCAACATATCATTTTCCTTGCGGTTGTGATAATGACACTATTGTGATTCTTGAAGTTGAGATCTGCCATAATCACTCCAGATTCTCTGACAGTAGTATTGCACTTTATTGCGTGATTCTAGTTTACAATTTGCTGACTCTTGGATTAATATTGACTATGTCGTCATCAGTGAAGGCACTCAACTCGCGTAGCAACACCGTTCCTGCCTTTATTTCCTCAATCTTTCCATAACGGGGTAACTGAAACTTTTCCTCGTTGAACATCATATTGTTGTCAGGGTCCCACTGAAAGACTTTGTTGATATCATCTTGGATGTTTGCCATGTGATGAATGCCGCATGTGATGAATGCCGCAAGTGATTAACAATCTTGCTAATCGGCGTCAGCGCTATCGCTCTATAGTTTTTTTATTATTATTTTGCTGCCATCTTTGTGGAGCGGGAATATGTCAGGGGTTTTTAAGGACTGTGGGGTGATTCCTGTGTCCAGGCTCCTCTTCCATAGTGGTTTCTTGCGGTTCTTGATGAATGTGGAGTTCCCTGAGTCATAGACCGGGCCGCGGGGACCTCGATCCCCGGAATGCCCTCCAGGTAGCCTCCAGGTAGGGTCTGGGGGTAGAGTGCAGGAGCGATGTTTTTTTTTTTTTTTTTTTTTTTTTGAAGTCAGGCGGGATTAAAGTCAGGCGGGATTAAAGTTATGTCAGAAATTACAGGGGTATCGTCAGGGTTTTGAAACTCATCCATGAGAAAACTAATTTGAATTGTCACTCTTTAGAATGATAAATGATTCACTGAACACTGTGTTAGATGGTCTTTAATGTACTTGACAGACAAAATGAGGAAGTAGTAGTCACAGTTTTTTCGCAAAAGCTTTGGACAAGTGTGATGATGGTATAACAGCACACACACACAATGCGTGCGAAAGGAATAACTGAAAAAGTGGGCAGATAGATTTTCAAGTTTCAAATATATCGACCCCAAAGAGTAATAGTCAACTGAGTGAAATAAGAGGCTGTCACAGGGTAAACTTGTGTTCCTCAAGGCACAGTACCTGTCCCAAACACAAATCATATTGCGCTGTATTATTCTTTGCAGACTACTAAAATTGACAGACTACTAAAATTGTTTGACAGTGGCATCAACCGAGGAAACAGTGCCCGATCAACTGGGTTGTCATGAATATGTGGGCCAGTGGGCCGCCAGCACCAAAGAGCCTGGTTGACCAGGCAACTACCAGAACAACTTTACCAGTGTCGGGCTCTTGGAGTAGTAAGACTAAAAATCGCTCACATGTATGACAGGGTGGGGGAGAGGGTGAAGGTGGGAAGTGGATGAGATAGGGAGGGATAAAGGTGGCCCCGTGGCCTGGCTGGCAAAGCTCTCGCTTCACACACGGAGGACCCGGGTTCGATTCCTGGCGGGGTGGAACATTTCGACGCGTTTCCTTACACCTGTTGTCCTGTTCAAATAGAGTGTTAATCGACTGGTGTGGGTCGCATCCTGGGGGACAAGATTGAGGACCCCAATGGAAATAAGACAGACAGTCCTCGATGACGCACTGACTTTCTTGGGTTATCCTGGGTGGCTAACCCCCCGGGGTTAAAATTCCGAACGAAATCTTATCTTATGAGGGTGGGAGGGAGATTTAAGAGTGGGAAGGAGGAGGGGAAGTACAGCATGAGAGACAAATAGGATGACTCTCTTTAATTATCGTTATGGGTACTTTTGACACCTTATATCTAGCACTTCTCTTACACAACTTCTTAAGACTTCTTATATTGTCTTTTGACATACCAGCAGGACTGTAGTTTCTTAACATATTTCCCCGGATGTGACCCACAACAGTGGGCTAACACACAAGTACCTATTGTGAGCGCTAAATACGCACTGGGCCAGCAGGGGTGTAAGGAAACTCGCCCGTGTTTCTCTGCACCAGAGAATCGAATGGCTACCCCAAATAGGATGATAAATGTGGGAGGGAGAGGAGAGGTTTGCGGGCACGAGTGAGGGCATAGGGAGGGGGGTAGGTAAAGAGTAGGAGATAGTAGGCAAGTGAAAGTGGTAAAGGGAAGTGGTAGGGGGATGACCCATGGTGACCACTCTTCCCTCCCCACCCTACCAACCTACCTCTCCCCCTTTCCCTCCTTCCCCCGCCAATCTCCCTCCACTCGCCTCCTTCCTACCCCTCCCTCCCTCCCTATCTGTTGACATGACTGTGTCCTATTCCCAGTCTCTGGCTCATCACACAGTTGTACGTAACTATCATACAGTGTAGCATCACACTGCTGGTGTTCCCACTGTGTAACTATCATACAGTGTAGCAACACACTGCTGGTGTTCCCACTTTGTAACTATCATACAGTGTAGCAACACACTGCTGGTGTTCCCACTGTGTAACTATCATACAGTGTAGCAACACACTGCTGGTGTTCCCACTGTGTAACTATCATACAGTGTAGCAACACACTGTTGGTGTTCCCACTGTGTAACTATCATACAGTGTAGCATCACACTGCTGGTGTTCCCACTGTGTAACTATCATACAGTGTAGCAACACACTGCTGGTGTTCCCACTGTGTAACTATCATACAGTGTAGCAACACACTGCTGGTGTTCCCACTGTGTAACTATCATACAGTGTAGCAACACACTGCTGGTGTTCCCACTGTGTAACTATCATACAGTGTAGCAACACACTGCTGGTGTTCCCACTGTGTAACTATCATACAGTGTAGCAACACACTGCTGGTGTTCCCACTGTGTAACTATCATACAGTGTAGCAACACACTGCTGGTGTTCCCACTGTGTAACTATCATACAGTGTAGCAACACACTGCTGGTGTTCCCACTGTGTAACTATCATACAGTGTAGCAACACACTGCTGGTGTTCCACTGTGTAACTATCATACAGTGTAGCAACACACTGCTGGTGTTCCCACTGTAACTATCATACAGTGTAGCAACACACTGCTGGTGTTCCCACTGTGTAACTATCATACAGTGTAGCAACACACTGCTGGTGTTCCCACTGTGTAACTATCATACAGTGTAGCAACACACTGCTGGTGTTCCCACTGTGTAACTATCATACAGTGTAGCAACACACTGCTGGTGTTCCCACTGTGTAACTATCGTACAGTGTAGCAACACACTGCTGGTGTTCCCACTGTGTAACTATCGTACAGTGTAGCAACACACTGCTGGTGTTCCCACTGTGTAACTATCGTACAGTGTAGCAACACACTGCTGGTGTTCCCACTGTGTAACTATCGTACAGTGTAGCAACACACTGCTGGTGTTCCCACTGTGTAACTATCATACAGTGTAGCATCACACTGCTGGTGTTCCCACTGTGTAACTATCATACAGTGTAGCAACACACTGCTGGTGTTCCCACTTTGTAACTATCGTACAGTGTAGCAACACACTGCTGGTGTTCCCACTGTGTAACTATCGTACAGTGTAGCAACACACTGCTGGTGTTCCCACTGTGTAACTATCGTACAGTGTAGCATCACACTGCTGGTGTTCCCACTGTGTAACTATCGTACAGTGTAGCAACACACTGCTGGTGTTCCCACTTTGTAACTATCGTACAGTGTAGCAACACACTGCTGGTGTTCCCACTGTGTAACTATCGTACAGTGTAGCAACACACTGCTGGTGTTCCCACTGTGTAACTATCATACAGTGTAGCAACACACTGCTGGTGTTCCCACTGTGTAACTATCATACAGTGTAGCAACACACTGCTGGAGTTCCCACTGTGTAACTATCATACAGTGTAGCAACACACTGCTGGTGTTCCCACTGTGTAACTATCATACAGTGTAGCAACACACTGCTGGTGTTCCCACTGTGTAACTATCATACAGTGTAGCAACACACTGCTGGTGTTCCCACTGTGTAACTATCATACAGTGTAGCAACACACTGCTGGTATTCCCACTGTGTAACTATCATACAGTGTAGCAACAAACTGCTGGTGTTCCCACTGTGTAACTATCATACAGTGTAGCATTACACTGCTGGTGTTCCCACTGTGTAACTATCATACAGTGTAGCAACACAGTGCTGGAGTTCCCACTGTGTAACTATCATACAGTGTAGCAACACACTGCTGATTTATGCATTTTTTTATTAAATTAAACAACAAAGTTTCTTCCAGTCTTGTTTTTGCCTTTCTCCTTTCCTTCTTCTCATTCCTCTTCCTCTATCCTTTCTCCTGTATCTTTTCCTTTCTCTTCCTTTCCCTACTTTCACATTTCGCTGTACAAGACAATGCCAGTAGCTGCTTTAAGTCATGTAGGTTTTGAATCATGACCCCTGCGGCTGGGTGATGGCCCATCTAATCTGTTGGTGCTAGCATCACGCAGGTCAACCAAGGTATCACAGCCCAGCTGATTAGGAATTGACTCGAGTCATCTTTAAAGTTCCCTCTTGATGTTAATTAAAGGGGTATTAGCCAGATTGTCAGTGTGACTGACACACTGAATTGTGTGTCAGTCACACTGACATATAGGCACTGAATTGTGTCAGTAACACTGACATATAGGCACTGAATTGTGTCAGTCACACTGACATATAGGCACTGAATTGTGTCAGTCACACTGACATATAGGCACTGAATTGTGTCAGTCACACTGACATATAGGCACTAACTTGTCTCAGTCACACTAAGTTATAGGCACTAATTTGTCTCGTCCATCAGTCCCAGTTCTTAAAGAATACATTGCATCATTCTTCACACTTGTTTTTTTTGTTATTTTTAGTAGCATGTCTACACTCATTTTTCCTCCCACACTCCGGTCACACCTTGTATCACCAAACAGAAAACAACCAGTTTTTTTTTCTCACCCGAGATTGGGTTACCTGATGCTGCTATGTTGTTTGTTTAGAAGAAATGTGCAAGTTTCTGGTGAGGCGAGGCTGTCACAGACCGGGCCGCAGGGGCGTTGACCCCTGGAATTCTCTCCAGGTAAACTCCAGGTAAACACTGTAGCCACTTTATTTGGTACACTCTTCTAGTACTGGGAAGGCCCCTCCTTTGCCCCAGAACTGTCTGAATTCTTCGTGGCATGGATTCAACAAGGTACTGGAAACATTCCTTAAGTAGAGATCCAGGTCCTTGTTGACAAGATAGCATCACGCAGTTGCTGCAGATTTGTCTGATGTACATTGATGTTACGAATCTCCCGTCCCACCACATCCCAAAGGTTTACACTAAATTCTGCTCCTACCATCTGCATGTCGCAAGAGAAATCGCAATTCGTCAGACCTGACGATGTTTAACTAATCATGAGTTGTCCAGTTTTGTTAAGCTTATGCCCATTGTAGACACAATTTCCTTTTCTTAGCTGAGAGGAGTGGAACCCATTGTGGTCTGCTGCTGTATCCTTCCACTTCAGGGGTCAACGTGTTGTGCATTCAGAGATGCTCTTCTGTATTCTAACACAACACCAGTGTTCAGACACTACACCAGTGTTCTAACACTACACCAGTGTTCTACCACTACACCAGTGTTCTAACACTACAACATTGTTCTAACACTATACCAGTGTTTTAACACTACATCAGTGTTCTAACACTACACCAGTGTTCTACCACTACACCAGTGTTCTAACAACTACATCAGTGTTCTACCACTACACCAGTGTTCTAACACTACACCAGTGTTCTAACACTACAACATTGTTCTAACACTATAACAGTGTTCTAACACTACAACATTGTTCTAACACTACACCAGTGTTCTAACACTACACCAGTGTTCTAACACTACACCAGTGTTCTAACACTATACCAGTGTTCTAACACTGCAACAGTGTTCTAACACTACAACATTGTTCTAACACTACACCAGTGTTCTAACACTACACCAGTGTTCTAACACTACACCAGTGTTCTAACACTACACCAGTGTTCTAACACTACACCAGTGTTCTAACACTACACCAGTGTTCTAACACTACACCAGTGTTCTAACACTACACCAGTGTTCTAACACTACACCAGTGTTCTAACACTATAACAGTGTTCTAAGACTACAACAGTGTTCTAACACTACAACAGTGTTCTAACACTACAGTGTTCTAACACTACAACAGTGTTCTAACACTACAACAGTGTTCTAACACTACAACAGTGTTCTAACACTACAACAGTGTTCTAACACTACAACAGTGTTCTAACACTACACCAGTGTTCTAACACTACAACAGTGTTCTAACACTACAACAGTGTTCTAACACTACAACAGTGTTCTAACACTACAACAGTGTTCTAACACTACAACAGTGTTCTAACACTACAACAGTGTTCTAACACTACACCAGTGTTCTAACACTACACCAGTGTTCTAACACTTCAACAGTGTTCTAACACTACACCAGTGTTCTAACACTACAACAGTGTTCTAACACTACAACAGTGTTCTAACACTACACCAGTGTTCTAACACCACACCAGTGTTCTAACACTACAACAGTGTTCTAACACTACACCAGTGTTCTAACACCACACCAGTGTTCTAACACTACAACAGTGTTCTAACACTACAACAGTGTTCTAACACTACAACATTGAACTGCAGTTCACTGAAATTTGTAAAGAATTTCGCTGTCGCTATCACCAGTTGTTGTAGGATTGGGGTGGAGTGTTAGAACACTGGTGTAGGAGTGTTAGAACACTGGTGTAGGAGTGTTAGAACACTGGTGTAGGAGTGTAAGAACACTGGTGTAGGAGTGTTAGAACACTGGTGTAGGAGTGTTAGAACACTGGTGTAGGAGTGTTAGAACACTGGTGTAGGAGTGTTAGAACACTGGTGTAGGAGTGTTAGAACACTGGTGAAGGAGTGTTAGAACACTGGTGTAGAGTGTTAGAACACTGGTGTGGAGTGTTAGAACACTGGTGTAGGAGTGTTAGAACACTGGTGTAGGAGTGTTAGAACACTGGTGTAGAGTGTAAGAACACTGGTGTAGGAGTGTTAGAACACTGGTGTAGGAGTGTTAGAACACTGGTGTAGGAGTGTAAGAACACTGGCGTAGGAGTGTTAGAACACTGGTGTAGGAGTGTTAGAACACTGGTGTAGGAGTGTTAGAACACTGGTGTAATCAGTTGGTAGGTGGTTAGGGGGTAGGTGGCCAGTGGGTAGGTGGTTAGGGTGTAGGTGGTTAGGGAGCAGGTGGCTAGGGGGATGTGGTCGGGGTAGGAAGTCAGGGGTACGTGGTTAGGGGGTAGGTCGTCAGGGATTAAGTGGTCATGGGGTAGGAGGTTAGGAGGTAGATGGTTAGGAGGTAGGTGGTCAGGAGGTAGGTGGTCAGGAGGTAGGTGGCGGAAGCAGGTAAATGTCACCACAAACTCGTCGTGGCAAAAAAGTCAATATCAGAAGTCTTACAAACCACAACACCCACGAATGCACGCACTTACGCAACCCCCCCACACACACACATACATGACAGGTTAAAAATCTGTTGACAAGTGCCTTTGACAACCGGTAACTAAGAACCTAAGAAACACACACAAAAAAAACGTGGATACTGAGAGAAAGAGCAGAGCCAGTATATATATATATATATATATATATATAATATATATATATATATATATATATCTGCAAATATCGTAAAACAATCGATCATTCTATTTCTCCCTGAAGCAAGTTTATGCTTTTCTCTGAGGATGAGGATCCCAGGACAGTTCCAGAGGTGGTACCTCCCTATATAAGTCCGCTTTGTAATAAGTCCAACTTAGTATACGCCCTGTTTGGACGCGAAAATTTTGCCTGTTATACGACCTTTGTTTGGAATACGACTCGCGTGCTAGAACTTGTATGGGTCAAAATGAGTCACGACACCGCGCGCTACCCTTGTTTACCTCTCTCTCGATGTGGAGGAGTTAGTGGAGGGGCGCAGTGAAGAGCTGACCACTGAGGAGCTGCAGGACCTTGAGAAGGAGGAGCACAAGACTAAGATGGATGCAGTCTCTTCAGGCTCGGAAGAGGAGATAGAGGAAGCCCCTACTTCATTAATCAAGGAAATCTTTGCTAAATGGATGGACGTCAAAAACTTTGCAGAGAAGTACCACCCCAACAAAGCCCAAACAAGCCGTAATAACATTGTCTGGAATGACCAGACAATGTCACATTTCCGAAACATCCTGAAGAGAAGGCAGAAGCAAAGTTCTTTGGACAGATTTTTAGTAAAAGTCAAACCTGGTGAGCTTCAACCAGGTCCAAATAGGGAAAAGAGAAGGGGACTCTCCTTCCAAACAATAACATTTCCTCCTCCCTTCTCAGCACTGTTCTAGTAAGCACTCTACTCTTTTCAGCAAAGTAAAGTGAGGTTAAATTTGCATTTATTTCATCAAATTATTTTGTATTTATGTATTTTAGTATTAAGCAGTGTTTAAATTACATATTTTAGTATTAAGCAGTGTTTAAATTACATAGTATTAAGCAGTGTTTAAATTATTTTATACAACCCCATCAATGTATGATTTGCCAATAACAATAGGATTTTTTTTTTCATGGGAACGGATTGATCATTTTCCCTATATTTCTTATGGGAAAATTCGTTTGGTATACGTCCTGTTTGGTATAAGTCCAAGGTCCTGGAACGGATTAAGGACGTATATGTATATATGTCAGTACGGGAACTGAGAGAAGGGCAGAAACCAGGAGATACAAACTGGAGTTAGGCTGGATGTGATGCGAGGAGAGGGAGCCATGAGACATAGTTGACAGTTTAAGTCAATGAGCCATAGCAACGTTAAGAAGTCCTCCTTCAGTCTTAGGGGAGGAAAGTGGAATGTACTGGATGAAGAGGTGGTGGAGGTAAACTCTGTACACAGCTTCAGGAGTAGATGTAATAGGGACATGAAGACCAGAAATCAGATCAATCGATAAGACTTTAAAGTGGGGCAGGAGCAATGAATCGACCCCCGCAAACACATGTAAGTAAGTACGCGCGCACGTACGCACCATCCACTCCTCTCTAGACTTGAGCAATGTTGTGATATCATCGTCAACATCTCGTGTTGGTCTCACATTAGCTTGTAAATGTCAGTATCTCGCCAGAATATGAATACAGCTAGAGTGCACTCTAATACATAGTTAGGGTGCCCTCTAATACACAGTTAGGGTGCCTTCTAATACACAGGGTGCACTCTAATACACAGTTAGGGTGCCCTCTAATACACAGTTAGGGTGCCTTCTAATACACAGTTAGGGTGCCCTCTAATACACAGTTAGGGTGCCCTCTAATACACAGTTAGGGGGCCCTCTAATACACAGTTAGGGTGCCCTCTAATACACAGTTAGGGTGCCCTCTAATACACATTTAGGGTGCCCTCTAATACACAGTTAGGGTGCCCTCTAATACACAGTTAGGGTGCCCTCTAATACACAGTTAGGGTGCCCTCTCATACACAGTTAGGGTGCCCTCTAATACACAGTTAGGGTGCCCTCTAATACACAGTTAGGGTGCCCTCTAATACACAGTTAGAGTGCCCTCTAATACACAGTTAGGGTGCCCTCTAATACACAGTTAGGGTGCCCTCTAATACACAGTTAGGATGCCCTCTAATACACAGTTAGGGTGCCCTCTAATACACAGTTAGGGTGCCCTCTAATACACAGTTAGGATGCCCTCTAATACACAGTTAGGGTGCCCTCTCATACACAGTTAGGGTGCTCTCTCATACACAGTTAGGGTGCCCTCTCATACAAATTAGGGTGCCCTCTCATACAAATTAGGGTGCCCTCTAATATACAGTTAGGGTGCCTTCTAATACACAGGGTGCCCTCTAATACACAGGGTGCCCTCTAATACACAGGGTGCCCTCTAATACACAGGGTGCCCTCTAATACACAGTTAGGGTGCCCTCTCATACACAGTTAGGGTGCCCTCTCATACACAGTTAGGGTGCCCTCTCATACAAATTAGGGTGCCCTCTAATATACAGTTAGGGTGCCTTCTAATACACAGGGTGCCCTCTAATACACAGTTAGGGTGCCCTCTAATACACAGTTAGGGTGCCCTCTAATACACAGTTAGGGTGCCCTCTAATACACAGTTAGGGTGCCCTCTAATACACAGTTAGGGTGCCCTCTAATACACAGTTAGTGTGCCCTCTAATACACAGTTAGGGTGCCCTCTAATACACAGTTAGGGTGCCCTCTAATACACAGTTAGGGTGCCCTCTAATACACAGTTAGAGTGCCCTCTAATACACAGTTAGGATGCCCTCTAATACACAGTTAGGGTGCCCTCTAATACACAGTTAGGGTGCCCTCTAATACACAGTTAGGATGCCCTCTAATACACAGTTAGGATGCCCTCTAATACACAGTTAGGGTGCCCTCTCATACACAGTTAGGGTGCCCTCTCATACACAGTTAGGGTGCCCTCTCATACACAGTTAGGGTGCCCTCTCATACACAGTTAGGGTGCCCTCTCATACAAATTAGGGTGCCCTCTAATATACAGTTAGGGTGCCTTCTAATACACAGGGTGCCCTCTAATACACAGTTAGGGTGCCCTCTAATACACAGGGTGCCCTCTAATACACAGTTAGGGTGCCTTCTAATACACAGGGTGCCCTCTCATACTACAATTAGGGTGCCCTCTAATACACAGTTAGGGTGCCCTCTAATACACAGTTAGGGTGCCCTCTAATACACAGTTAGGTGCCCTCTAATACACAGTTAGGGTGCCCTCTAATACACAGTTAGGGTGCCCTCTAATACACAGTTAGGGTGCCCTCTAATACACAGTTAGGGTGCCTCTAATACACAGTTAGGGTGCCCTCTAATACACAGTTAGGGTGCCCTCTAATACACAGTTAGGGTGCCCTCTAATACACAGTTAGGGTGCCCTCTAATACACAGTTAGGGTGCCCTCTAATACACAGTTAGGGTGCCCTCTAATACACAGTTAGGGTGCCCTCTAATACACAGTTAGGGTGCCCTCTAATACACAGTTAGGGTGCCCTCTAATACACAGTTAGGGTGCCCTCTAATACACAGTTAGGGTGCCCTCTAATACACAGTTAGGGTGCCCTCTAATACACAGTTAGGGTGCCCTCTAATACACAGTTAGGGTGCCCTCTAATACACAGTTAGGGTGCCCTCTAATACACAGTTAGGTGCCTCTAATACACAGTTAGGGTGCCCTCTAATACACAGGGTGCCCTCTAATACACAGTGTGAGCTCTAATACACAGTTAGGGTGCCCTCTAATACACGTAAGGGAGCAGTGCAGTGCTTTTTTTTTTTCATCTTCATCGTTGTTGTTATTTTGTTGTTGTTTGCATGGGAACTTTGTTTTAGCCATGATGCGACCCACAACACCCAACTAACACCACCTACGTAGTTACTGCTGGCTGAAGACGAGTAGCAACGGTTCAAAGATTTACTTAAACGTCTCGTGCTGTGCTGGAATCAAACTTTCGTACGTTGTGTTGTGTGTTTACTCTTGTAACCAGTGTGCGCGCACACCTAGTTGCGTTTATAATGGTCGGGTTAAAGCTCCTGGTCATCGCTTCCAGTACACGGTTATACTTACCTTTGAAACCGTATACTATTACGTTTCTTAAAGACGTAGACCCGTATCATATTTCGGCCATGATGTATTCAAATGCGGTGAAGCCGCTCTTATTTATATTTCCTGAAGGTAGGCTTCTGATCTCCAGTGAAACATTTATCATTTATAATTGGATTATATCTTCTGAAGACTGAAAAAAATGGTTTCTTTATACAAATGGAATCTAATTTATGTGTTACTTTTGGTTACAAAAATCGTAAATATCTTTATATGTTTAAGTGAATACGTAATTTATATTAGCTAGGAGCTTCTCTTACTATTAATACGAACTTGCCTTCCCCACCTCTTGCTTGATCCACTGCCTTCCACTTACTGGACCTGCCTTCCCCACCTCTTGCTTGATCTACTGCCTTCCACTTACTGGACCTGCCTTCCCCACCTCTTGCTTGATCTACTGCCTTCCACTTACTGGACCTGCCTTCCCCACCTCTTGCTTGATCCACTGCCTTCCACTTACTGGACCTGCCTTCCCCACCTCTTGCTTGATCCACTGCCTTCCACTTACTGGACCTGCCTTCCCCACCTCTTGCTTGATCTACTGCCTTCCACTTACTGGACCTGCCTTCCCACCTCTTGCTTGATCCACTGCCTTCCACTTACTGGACCTGCCTTCCCCACCTCTTGCTTGATCTACTGCCTTCCACTTACTGGACCTGCCTTCCCCACCTCTTGCTTGATCCACTGCCTTCCACTTACTGGACCTGCCTTCCCCACCTCTTGCTTGATCTACTGCCTTCCACTTACTGGACCTGCCTTCCCCACCTCTTGCTTGATCTACTGCCTTCCACTTACTGGACCTGCCTTCCCCACCTTTTGCTTGATCTACTGTCTTCCACTTACTGGACCTGCCTTCCCCACCTCTTGATCTACTGTCTTCCACTTACTGGACCTGCCTTCCCACCTCTTGATCTACTGTCTTCCACTTACTGGACCTGCCTTCCCACCTCTTGATCTACTGTCTTCCACTTACTGGCCTGCCTTCCCACCTCTTGATCTACTGTCTTCCACTTACTGGACCTGCCTTCCCACCTCTTGATCTACTGTCTTCCACTTACTGGACCTGCCTTCCCACCTCTTGATCTACTGTCTTCCACTTACTGGACCTGCCTTCCCACCTCTTGATCTACTGTCTTCCACTTACTGGACCTGCCTTCCCACCTCTTGATCTACTGTCTTCCACTTACTGGACCTGCCTTCCCACCTCTTGATCTACTGTCTTCCACTTACTGGACCTGCCTTCCCACCTCTTGATCTACTGTCTTCCACTTACTGGACCTGCCTTCCCACCTCTTGATCTACTGTCTTCCACTTACTGGACCTGCCTTCCCACCTCTTGATCTACTGTCTTCCACTTACTGGACCTGCCTTCCCACCTCTTGATCTACTGTCTTCCACTTACTGGACCTGCCTTCCCACCTCTTGATCTACTGTCTTCCACTTACTGGACCTGCCTTCCCCACCTCTTGATCTACTGTCTTCCACTTACTGGACCTGCCTTCCCACCTCTTGATCTACTGTCTTCCACTTACTGGACCTGCCTTCCCACCTCTTGATCTACTGTCTTCCACTTACTGGACCTGCCTTCCCACCTCTTGATCTACTGTCTTCCACTTACTGGACCTGCCTTCCCACCTCTTGATCTACTGTCTTCCACTTACTGGACCTGCCTTCCCACCTCTTGATCTACTGTCTTCCACTTACTGGACCTGCCTTCCCACCTCTTGATCTACTGTCTTCCACTTACTGGACCTGCCTTCCCACCTCTTGATCTACTGTCTTCCACTTCATACCCTGAGATTAGTGTTGGTGTTCATGTTAGTGTTGAGCTACATTGTGTCCCAGTAGGTCATTCCTAAGTGCTGGAAAGTGATATCAGTCTTCTGGCAAAGTGTACGTAATGAAGATAGTGTTACTAGCTTATTCATCAGTGAATGACGAGGTTTTGTCATAAGATGACCCGGCATTAATTACAGGAGCGGCAGCAGCAACCAAGGACGTATTATGCTGTAGAAATCTCTCTCTGCTAACATGTGTGAAGGTGGGTCTCATCCATAGTCACCTGCTCGCAAGTGTTCCTGTTCCCCCTTTGTGTAGCTTGTTACGTGCAGCTGACTCTGGTTCAGATCTTTGCAGTTTGTTCATGGCTTAGGTCTTTCTGCCTTCGCCAAGGGTTTTTATAATTACCGAGGTACCTGTAGGGACCTCGAGAACTTTATAATTACTGAGGTGCTGTAGGAACTTTTACTGCCAATTATTTCTACTGCTACAACTTCTACTATTACCACGGTAGGAGGCGAGGCGGCATCAGCGGGAACCCCTGGCTTACCTGTGGTCAGTACCTGTGTGTTGCTTGATATAAGTGCTACCCGAGGAGTGGTGTTGAGGCGGTGCTCCGGCTCGCTAGTGTGTGTATACAACAGTGTTTGGCAGATAGTAACCCACCACCACCACCACCACCACCACCACCACCACCAAAGTACTTCCAATTTTGAAAATTGTCACCGCTGCAAAAGATGTCCGTTTCCCCCGTTCCCCCCCCCACCTCTCTCTCTCTCTCTCTCTCTCTCTCTCTCTCTCTCTCTCTCTTCTCTCTCTCTCTCTCTCTCTCTCTCTGATTGACTGGTTTTACCTGGGATTGATTTTTTTCTTTGTGATGTAATTTTTTTGTTATATGTGTGGGTATGGTTGTTGTATGTGTGTGTGTGTGTATATTTTTTGCTTTTGTTTTTCGTTTGTGTGCTGTATGTTGTGTGTGTTATATTCTTGTGTATGATATATGTTTATGCGTCTTTCTATGTGTGTGTTTGTGTGTGTGATTTGGAGTTGCATTATAAATTTTCTTTATCAAAAGGAGCAAGAGACTTTACAGGTTGAAGCGAGGAAAACGTCAGTGAAGGATCTAATAGTGGAGAATGATGAGGTACCTGGAGCGTGAATGTTACATAATCCAGGAGAATGATGAGGTACCTGGAGCGTGAATGTTACATAATCCAGGAGAATGATGAGGTACCTGGAGCGTGAATGTTACATAATCCAGGAGAATGATGAGGTACCTGGAGCGTGAATGTTACATAATCCAGGAGAATGATGAGGTACCTGGAGCGTGAATGTTACATAATCCAGGAGAATGATGAGGTACCTGGAGCGTGAATGTTACATAATCCAGGAGAATGATGAGGTACCTGGAGCGTGAATGTTACATAATCCAGGAGAATGATGAGGTACCTGGAGCGTGAATGTTACATAATCCAGGAGAATGATGAGGTACCTGGAGCGTGAATGTTACATAATCCAGGAGAATGATGAGGTACCTGGAGCGTGAATGTTACATAATCCAGGAGAATGATGAGGTACCTGGAGCGTGAATGTTACATAATCCAGGAGAATGATGAGGTACCTGGAGCGTGAATGTACATAATCCAGGAGAATGATGAGGTACCTGAGCGTGAATGTCACATAATCCAGGAGAATGATGAGGTACCTGGAGCGTGAATGTTACATAATCCAGGAGAATGATGAGGTACCTGGAGCGTGAATGTTACATAATCCAGGAGAATGATGAGGTACCTGGAGCGTGAATGTTACATAATCCAGGAGAATGATGAGGTACCTGGAGCGTGAATGTTACATAATCCAGGAGAATGATGAGGTACCTGGAGCGTGAATGTTACATAATCCAGGAGAATGATGAGGTACCTGGAGCGTGAATGTTACATAATCCAGGAGAATGATGAGGTACCTGGAGCGTGAATGTTACATAATCCAGGAGAATGATGAGGTACCTGGAGCGTGAATGTCACATAATCCAGGAGAATGATGAGGTACCTGAAGCGTGAATGTCACATAATCCAGGAGAATGATGAGGTACCTGGAGCGTGAATGTCACATAATCCAGGAGAATGATGAGGTACCTGGAGCGTGAATGTTACATAATCCAGGAGAATGATGAGGTACCTGGAGCGTGAATGTTACATAATCCAGGAGAATGATGAGGTACCTGGAGCGTGAATGTTACATAATCCAGGAGAATGATGAGGTACCTGGAGCGTGAATGTCACATAATCCAGGAGAATGATGAGGTACCTGGAGCGTGAATGTTACATAATCCAGGAGAATGATGAGGTACCTGGAGCGTGAATGTTACATAATCCAGGAGAATGATGAGGTACCTGGAGCGTGAATGTTACATAATCCAGGAGAATGATGAGGTACCTGGAGCGTGAATGTCACATAATCCAGGAGAATGATGAGGTACCTGGAGCGTGAATGTTACATAATCCAGGAGAATGATGAGGTACCTGGAGCGTGAATGTCACATAATCCAGGAGAATGATGAGGTACCTGAAGCGTGAATGTCACATAATCCAGGAGAATGATGAGGTACCTGGAGCGTGAATGTCACATAATCCAGGAGAATGATGAGGTACCTGGAGCGTGAATGTTACATAATCCAGGAGAATGATGAGGTACCTGGAGCGTGAATGTTACATAATCCAGGAGAATGATGAGGTACCTGGAGCGTGAATGTCACATAATCCAGGAGAATGATGAGGTACCTGGAGCGTGAATGTCACATAATCCAGGAGAATGATGTAGTAGTTGATGCATGAGGGAAGAATTTAATTCTGGAGAATGATCTGGCAGATGGAGACTGAAGGAGCTGATCGTAGAGGAATACGAGATAGTTGAAGAGCTGGCGAGCAGAGAAGACGCTCACGACGTCAAAGAGGCCATCTTGGTGCCAGCCTTCCTTAAGCTGGAACACAGAGCGTGGGGGGGTATGAACGCTTCAGTGTTACCTCCTTCAGTAGAACAAGAGGCACAATAACGTAACTGGAACGATACACAAATAACACGCACATAGAGAGAGAGACAGGCAGAGACAGAAGGAGAGAGAGAAGCTTATGGCGACGTTTCGGTCCGTCCTGTACCATTCACAAGTTACACTGCCTGTATCTTGTGAATGGTCCAGGTCAGACGAAACGTGGTCATAAGGTTGTGTGTCTTATGCGCGGGTTGTTTGTGTGTTGAATGGTGTCAGTTGGTGTAGCACACACTTGTGGATGCCGGGGCAGCTGTCAACAGTCTTACCAAGAGTGTTTTAACACCCCTGGTAAAACCAGCGAACAGATCAATAAGCTTGAGAGTAATTGCCTCATAACTCTGTGGGATGCTGCAATCGTTCATTTAGCCAAGACAATCCAGTCGTTGCGACATTGCAGCAGTGTTTATGGCTGCAACATTCACGTGGTTTCATAACGGTTGCCAGTGTTAGTGTGTGTGTGTGTGTTAGTGTGTGTGTGTCAACAGAGTTTGGGAGAGGCAGTGCAACTATTTCTTGGCTGACATTTAACTCTAGTGTTTAGTACTGGATTATCAACTAGCAACAATAAACATAATGCCTTTGACTTATAAAATTTCTGAAGGCCTGTGAAAACTTTTATGGTCTATTAAAAATTTCCAATTTCCTTAAAAATATAGGAAGTTAAAACTGGTTAATCAAGCTTATAATTTACTTTGAATTAAAAAAAATTATATTAAACTACTTACACTTTGTACACACACACACGACAGAGAGAGAGGGGTGGATAGACTGCATTTTCTTGGACTACAAGAAGGCGTTCGACACAGTTCCTCACAAGAGGTTAATGCAAAAGCTAGAGGATCAGGCACACGTAACAGGAAAGGCACTGCAATGGATCAGAGAATATCTGACAGGGAGGCAACAACGAGTCATGGTACGTGACAAGGTGTCAGAGTGGGCACCTGTGACGAGTGGGGTTCCACAAGGGTCAGTCCTGGGACCGGTACTGTTTTTGGTATATGTGAATGACATAACGGAAGGGATAGACTCAGAAGTGTCTCTGTTTGCAGATGATGTGAAGTTAATGAGAAGAATTAAATCAGTCGAGGATCAGGCAGGACTACAAAGAGACCTGGACAGGCTACAAGCCTGATCCAGTAACTGGCTCCTTGAATTTAACCCTGCCAAATGTAAAGTCATGAAGATCGGGGAAGGGCAAAGAAGACCGCAGACAGAGTATAGTCTATGTGGCCAAAAACTGCAAACCTCACTCAAGGAAAAAGATCTTAGGGTGAGTATAATACCGAGCACATCTCCTGAGGCACACATTAATCAGATAACTGCTGCAGCATACGGGCGGCTGGCAAACCTAAGAATAGCGTTCCAATACCTCACTAAGGAATCGTTCAAGACTCTGTACACCATATACGTCAGGCCCATACTGGAGTATGCAGCACTAGTTTGGAACCCACACCTGGTCAAGCACGTCCCAGAGCTAAGGGGATTGTCCTACGAAGAAAGGTTAAGGAAAATCGGCCTGACGACCCTAGAGGACAGGAGGGTTAGGGGAGACATGATAACGACTTATAAAATACTGCGAGGAATAGATAAGGTGGACAGACAAGATGTTCCAGAGAGGGGACACAGAAACAAGGGGTCACAATTGGAAGTTGAAGACTCCTATGAGTCAAAGGGATGTTAGGAAGTATTTATTCAGTCATAGAGTTGTCAGGAAGTGGAATAGCCTAGAAAGTGACGTAGTGGAGGCAGGGACCATACATAGTTATAAGACGAGGTTTGATAAAGCTCATGGAGCAGGGAGAGAGAGGACCTAGTAGCAATCAGTGAAGAGGCGGGGCCAGGAGCTATGAATCGACCCCTGCAACCACAAATAGGTGAGTACACACACACACACACACACACACACTAAGTTTGACATCTTATGCAACATTACAGTTTTTCGTTATTTTATATATCCTTGATTTCGTTTCTTTATTATATCTGGTGATGAGGACCTCAGGCGGACCTCGAAATACACAGTAAATTTTGTTTTCCGTTGCACTGCTTACGGTAGAGGTGACGTCACAGTGACATAGGGAGCACCATCCTGCGGGAGGGTGACGTCACAGTAACATAAGGAGCATCCTGCGTGAGGGTGACGTTACGGTGACATAAGGAGCACCATCCTGCGGGAGGGTGATGTCACATTAGGTAACCAGAGTTCTGGATTTCATCTTTGCAGGTAGTAAAAACTTACTGTAGTTATAATTATTATTATAGAAATTTAGTAATAAACCCCAGCACCAATAAAATATACCTTTTATTAATGTCCAGGTTGAGTCCAGTGGTGTGACTCAGAGACTCGTGTTACTAAGTTTAAGTACAGGTAAACAGTTACACAAATTATCATACATAGTAACATATGTGGAAATTACCTAGGCTAACCCCCAAAAAGTCAAAATGACTTATTTCTTGTGGATCTTTGTAATTTGCCAACGTAGTCTCTACTAGACTGATGACACAACCCTCATCAAGGTTCCTTCAGGCTGGTGATGGGTTCCTCACTGCAAATTGAAGCTGTGTTTTCCGTCTTTAGATCGATCTTGAGTGCTGTCATTGTCCAGGTGTTGTATAACCTCTATGAGTTTAGTGTTTCCCACTATGTATAAGAGTAAGAAACATCTGCAGTCTGCGTGGAATAGAGTGTTATGAGTCACAGGATGAGCAACGACCAGAGTGGAAATAAATCATCCCACTTGTGTCTGTTGACTTATCTTGGGTTCATAACATTAACCATGTCTTCTCTTTTTTGTTGTTAGAGTAGGTCGTGGGGTAGATTGTTTGGATACACAGTTTGTACTGTGGCGGTGTATACTGGCAGTATTCACTTAGACTGAGCACCACAGAGTGAAGGCTCTCAGTATGCACTCGACACACTTTCTGCCAGAGTTAACAGGGGTCAGCGCACTCTGCCTCTTAGCGTAGCTATCCCTTTCAACCCTAAGTACACTTGTAAGTGTATATAAACTCAGAGTTATGTCTATGTTTCTGTTTCTATATATACACCAAGAGGTGTGTATCTCTCAGAGATACCCAGCCAATAAAAGTTAATTCCTCTCTCGATACCTTTTTTTTTTTAATCTGCATCAGCATCTTAGGCAGAATATTATTTCAGACTTGTGCAGATGGTACATGGTGTCCACAACATCGTCATCCAACACGGCACAAACAAATTGTTTTCGTCTTTCAAAATCTTTGAACCTGTGCAATGTTAAATTTGCTTTATCGTCTTGCCTGTTACTGCACTCAAAAACAATAATAACAAGCAATAACTATCGTAGTCTTAGATTACTACACTAACAGCAACAGTAACAAGCAGTAACTATCGTAGTCTTAGATTACTACACTAACAGCAACAGTAACAAGCAGTAACTATCGTAGTGTTAGATTACTACACTAACAGCAACAGTAACAAGCAGTAACTATCGTAGTCTTAGATTACTACACTAACAGCAGCAGTAACTATCGTAGTCTTAGATTGCTACACTGCCAACAGTAACAAGCAGTAACTATCGTAGAGACTTAGATTACTACACTAACAACACAAGCAGTAACCATCGTAGAGACCGAGATATGTGTACCTGGTTGTCAAGGTTGCTTCAAGTCAAATATGGCCGACAAAATAAGAGTAAAAAATGACGTAATATGCAAAACTTCAATAGAATAGCAGAGTCACTCACTGTTATTAAAATTCTTGCTTTCCGCTGCTATTGACTGTACCTGGCGCACACTTTTGTCAGACATAACAGCGCAGTGGTGAGACAAGTTACAGGTCAGTTATTGCAAGATGAACAACATTGCTGCACCCTGGCGATACCATCCTGCAAAGAATCAAGATGCAGTGGAATGTCGATGTGAAAGTGAGTGTATGAATGACGAAGTCACGTGTGGAACAAGGTGAGTGTATGAATGACTGGAAGTCACGTGTGGAACAAGGTGAGTGTATGAATGACTGGAAGTCACGTGTGGAACAAGGTGAGTGTATGAATGACTAGAAGTCACGTGTGGAACAAGATGAGTGTATGAATGACTGGAAGTCACGTGTGGAACAAGATGAGTGTATGAATGACTGGAAGTCACGTGTGGAACAAGATGAGTGTATGAATGACTGGAAGTCACGTGTGGAACAAAGTGAGTGTATGAATGACTGGAAGTCACGTGTGGAACAAGATGAGTGTATGAATGACTGGAAGTCACGTGTGGAACAAGGTGAGTGTATGAATGACTGGAAGTCACGTGTGGAACAAGATGAGTGTATGAATGACTGGAAGTCACGTGTGGAACAAAGTGAGTGTATGAATGACTGGAAGTCACGTGTGGAGCAAGATGAGTGTATGAATGACTAGAAGTCACGTGTGGAACAAGATGAGTGTATGAATGACTGGAAGTCACGTGTGGAACAAGGTGAGTGTATGAATGACTGGAAGTCACGTGTGGAACAAGATGAGTGTATGAATGACTGGAAGTCACGTGTGGAACAAAGGGAGTGTATGAATGACTGGAAGTCACGTGTGGAACAAGATGAGTGTATGAATGACTGGAAGTCACGTGTGGAACAAGATGAGTGTATGAATGACTGTAAGTCACGTGTGGAACAAGATGAGTGTATGAATGACTGGAAGTCACGTGTGGAACAAGGTGAGTGTATGAATGACTGGAAGTCACGTGTGGAACAAGGTGAGTGTATGAATGACTGGAAGTCACGTGTGGAACAAGGTGAGTGTATGAATGACTGGAAGTCACGTGTGGAACAAGGTGAGTGTATGAATGACTGGAAGTCACGTGTGGAACAAGGTGAGTGTATGAATGACTGGAAGTCACGTGTGGAACAAGGTGAGTGTATGAATGACTGGAAGTCACGTGTGGAACAAGGTGAGTGTATGAATGACTGGAAGTGATATGTACAGGATGAAAGTGAATGTATAAATAACTGGAAGTCATTTGTTGTACTCAATGAAGGTGAGTGTGTGAGTGAAGGTGATGTGCTATATTAGATGACAGTCACTCTCAACACTGTTTTGTGCCAATTATTATTATTATTATTATTATTATTATTATTATTATTATTATTATTATTATTATTATTATTTTATCCTCTAAGGGGGATACATAATTTTTTTCGTACATAACACGAGACCTTATGTGATCAATTTCAAATTTTCAACGTTGGTGACTAGACCATCATTTTAGGAGCAATTGACATATACAGGTGGTGTATGATCAGAGTTATGGGACCTATTTCCAGCATCGTGGAATGGCTCTGATAACTTCCAGAACCCTCAGTGGTGCAGCTTCAAAGGTGCCTCCTAATTCGACGACGACGGTGAGTGAAAGTCAAGTGTGTAGGTGAACACTTGCAAAACTTACGTGTGTCGTGCAGTCAACAGCAGGCAGTGTGTACGCACTCTGCTCTATACCATAGTTTGCTGGAGACGACAGCAGGCAGAGTGTAGGCACTCTGCTCTGTGCAAGTAGGCATTCTGCACACACCAGAGTCTGCTACAGACCATGGTGTTCAGTCAGGTCTAATTACGTTAAACACACTGTATTTGAGTCTGACTCATGTGACTGGCTTCAGCATTTAATGGTTGTTGCATCTTAGAGCCAGGATAGTACCTTAGAGCCAGGATAGTACCTTAGAGCCAGGATAGTACCTTAGAGCCAGGATAGTACCTTAGAGCCAGGATAGTACCTTAGAGCCAGGATAGTACCTTAGAGTTCCTAGGATAGTACCTTAGAGCCAGGATAGTACCTTAGAGCCAGGATAGTACCTTAGAGCCAGAATAGTACCTTAGAGCCAGGATAGTACCTTAGAGCCAGGATAGTACCTTAGAGCCAGGATAGTACCTTAGAGCCAGGATAGTACCTTAGAGCCAGGATAGTACCTTAGAGCCAGGATAGTACCTTAGAGCCAGATAGTACCTTAGAGCCAGGATAGTACCTTAGAGCCAGGATAGTACCTTAGAGCCAGGATAGTACCTTAGAGCCAGAATAGTACCTTAGAGCCAGAATAGTACCTTAGAGCCAGGATAGTACCTTAGAGCCAGGATAGTACCTTAGAGCCAGGATAGTACCTTAGAGCCAGGATAGTACCTTAGAGCCAGGATAGTACCCATTAAGTTTAGTTTATGTGCGGCCAAGTTTGTCAGTGCTCTAATATTTTTATATATAAAACTTTGAAGCGTTATAATTGCTGTAATAACTGATGTGTATTACAGAAAGCAATAATGACAGTGGTAGTGACCTCCATATCTCCCAATTTGCCAACTTTTTTTTTTCAACAACCCGGCCGTGTCCCACCGAGGCAGGTTACCCAAAAAGAAAAACTTAAATATTTTCATTTTAAATTTAGCAAAAACTTTATTAAATATTGATAGTAACTTCCATTTAATAACTAAAGAATGCCTTGTCTTATCGGCTTGAAATTATTAACGCTGATACATTCCATAAGAAGTAAGATACACTACAAGTTTAGCATGTTTAGAGACAAATTTGAAATTCAGATATAATTGAAAAAAAAAAATGGAATTGTTGGATTCAGATCAATTACTGGAGAATGCCTTTTCTGATAGGCTTCAAAATTTCAGGTGATGGGTTTCATTAAAAGAAAGCTTGGCTTTCACTTTCAGCCATGTGAATATGAAATTGTCAGTTTTATTAAAGTTGATTTACATGTGATAACTAGAGAATGCCTCTTCTTCTCGGCTTCAAACACTTACGTTTTGGTGTATCTTAATGGGAAGTATTTTGTATTGAATTTGGGCTTTGTATGTACTTGCCAATTTACCAGTTTTATAGATTTTTTTATCGTAGAAAAAATTAGATGATTTTAAAGAATAATTAAAATAGAACAGAAAAAAATTAGAAATACTGAAAACTCGCGTTATTTTATTATTTTTAATTTTCACGAGTTTAGTGAAATCTTGAAAACTTTGTGAGATACACCACATTGTGAGTTATTATAATAGATGACACTAGTGTCACCACATTGTGAGTTACAGTGTAGGTGACACTAGAGTCACTAACTTCCTCCAACACTCTCCTTTATAACTTCTGAGCAGCTTAGCAGATTAGCATTAGATTTTCAACTCCTGTCAGCTGTTACAAGAGGAATGTTCCTTCTGCTCAATTTTGTATAGTCCATTCCCGAAATTGGTTTCCATGAGATAACTTTAGAAAGCCTCTTCTGACCGCCTTTAAAATTTCAACACGTTTTTTGCCCTGTTGACGAGAAAGTTGGTATTGATAGTGGAGTGTGTAGGCGCCATTTTGTCACTTTTTAATGTTGCTACAGCAACATTTTATTGCATAATAGTTTTAATAAACATTATTTATATATATATATATATATATATATATATATATATATATATATATTTTATATGTGCTGTCATTCGTTTTGCATCTTGTATCGCTTGTTCTCGCCCACTTCCAGGATTATGCTTCCTGGAGGTGGGGGCCTTGTTGCTGCTGAGGGGCTTTTGATCCAAGGAATTGGACTTGTGTTCCCCTTGCTTGGATCGACTCTGAATGCTTCTCATTGCACAGGCGCTGTCCCCTCTGGGTTTAGTGTTTCTTCAGATTAAAATAAAACATTTGTGAACGGCAATAATTTTTAATGACTGATGCCTCGTATGAAATAAAAATGAAATGTTTCTTGAGTATAGGCTGTGTAGGCACTTTTTTTTAATATTTTGTGCAATAACTGGAGAATGCATCTTCTGGTCAGCTTGAAACTTTTAGTGTTGATGTGTTTTCCTGAAGGTGAGTTAACTTTTGTTTTTAGTCTAAAGTTTTCATGTGCTAATTTTACGAATTAAATTGGTTCCTATGAAATAAATGAAGAATGTTTCTCCTGGTCACTAATAGATCACAATGATTGACTTTATTCTAGGTTAAATCTCCATAATCTTTCATGTGTCTATAATATTTAAATACCCTCAAGACCGTTGTAAAATATTTGTATGTTATGTAACCAAAGCTTATATCAAAAATTACTAAAAAAAAAAAAAATCTGGTCTTCAGAGAAAAGCTGACTGAGTTTGGGCTTTGTCCCACTTTTGTATTTTTGGAAGGAAGAAACTGGGTCAAGTAGATACATGATAATATATACCTGGAAAGTACTCGAGGGCCTTGTCCAAAATCTGCACACTGCCATAAGAACATACTGGAGAGAGAAATATGGATGGAAGTGCAAAATAAACCTAATGACATGCAGTGGGCACAACAAGAAAACACTGTATCAACATCCCTGGCCCCAGACTATTCAGCGTCTTACCAGAAGATATCAGAAACACTGCTGGGTCAAGTGTAGAAGTCTTCAAAAGGAAACTTGAGAATTATCTTCACAAGGTACCAGATCAACCAGGCAGTGATGGATATGTGGGTCAGTGGACCAGCAGCAGCAACACTCTGGTTGACCAGGCAAGCACTAAACTAGCCTGACCCAAGGCTCTCGGAACTCATCAAAGGTAAGGTATATGAAAACAAAAGGTTAATTTGATGGGGCGGTGTTGGCCGTGGAAGAACCGTACGATCCTCTAAAAATTCACCATCTGTGTACTGTGTATTAGACCATTTCAGTCTGGCTAGGTAAGGTTTGTCAGGAAACAGGACAGGTTTCCTGACGCGAGTCTTAGTCATATGATGACTCGCCACTGGAGCTTTTGATCATCTGACAGAGGCCTCCTTCTGGCTTACCGATCCAACCCTTTAAAAATTATGGTTATAATTACAACCACTAGATTTGTTATAACCATATTCCTTGCTGTCTCTCTTATCACTTAGCCTCCCTATCTTCAGAGAGCATCATTGCCAATGACTTTCATTGTTTCCTTCGAACCTCTGGGCTCCCTCCTTCACTGTTTCTGGGCTCCCTCCTTCACTGTTTCTGGGCTCCCTCCTTCACTGTTTCTGGGCTCCCTCTTTCACTGTTAAGGGGCTCCCTCCTTCACTGTTTCTGTGCTCCCTCCTTCACTGTTTCTGCCCTTACCAACCTCCCTCTCATTTCCTTCATGGTCTCTTTCAGCAATTTTACTTCCAGTTTTAGGGCTCTGTTTTCTACTAAGTTAGCCTATTTACCTGTTCTACATCCTCCTCCCTGGCTTTGTTACATACTGCCACTGTTTCCTCTCAGAAGCAATTGAATTGTCTTTCAAAAGCCTCCCTCACCGTGTGTGTGTGTGTGTTGTGTGTGTGTGTGTGTGTGTGTGTGTGTGTGGGAGCACACAGGGCGAGTTGGTGTTTTTTATTGTTATCGTTAATGGTGTGTCAAATATTTGCACTACTTGGTGCTTTTACGATTGTGCATTCACTCACAGTATGAGTGGCACTGACTAATACTGTCATTGTGGCAGTATATTCACTCATAGTATGAGTGGTATTGACGAATACTATCATTGTAGTGATATATTCACTCATAGTATGAGTAACACTGACCAATACTGTCAGTGGAGTGGTACTCTATTCACTCACGGTATGAGTCGCACTGGCCAATAAACTTGCACCTCAGGTCAAAATCTAAAAAAAAAATCAAACAAACTTTAATAGACCCACAGTGTGAGGCTACGCTATTGTTACATTGTCTGAACACCCACAATGGGTAACTTCCCTAATTTTTATGATAGTTACACAGTGGGAACAAAAGCTAGCTGTGTTTCCCAGTCATATTCCTTCACACAGGAGGGATTGCCTGTGCGAGGTAATGAAATCTCTCAACCTCAGTAGGAAAACGTGAACAAAGTGAGGATATCGTCAAGCTGTCTACTACGATGGTGGTCATTAGGTACCACAGTTTCAAAGGTTTCGGTGCGGCTGTGCTGGAGGTATCATATCAACCAGGCTGTGATGTATATGTAGGGCAACGGGCCTCCAGCAGCAACAGCTTGGTTAGCACCAGATGAGCCTGGCTCATGGCCGGGCTCCAGGAGTACTCTCTCGAAACTCGTCAAAGGTACCATTTCTTGGGCTTTACTATCCGTCAGGATGGTCTATCCCGCACACACGGGAAAGTAAAATTTATGAGGATATTATAGAACGAGAGAAGTAAAATGAGGATAGGTAGGAATGATGTATCAGGTGTGTGGAGGGGCACATAGAGAGGGGATAGTTGGTGGTGGAGAAGAGTGATGCAATGAATAAGTGGTTGTGGCATCCGGTTGACCAGGTGCACGAGGTAGAGGTTGAAGAGGAGGTGGAACAGTTAATTTATGGATAGGGAGACTTGACTGTCACTGATCACTCATTGGTGAAGCTTTGGTGGGGAGAGAGGTGTGTGTGTGTGTAATCACCTAATTGTGGTTGCAGGGGTCGATTCATAGCTCCTGGCCCCGCCTCTTCACTGGTCGCTACTAGGTCACTCTTCCTGCTCCATGAGCTTTATTATATCTCTTCTTAAGTATGTGTATGGATCCTGCTTCCACTACATCACTTCCCAGACAATTCCACTTCCTGACCACTCTGTGACTGAAGAAATACTTCCTAACATCCCTGTGATTCATCCGAGTCTTCAACTTCCAACTGTGACCCTTGTTGCTGTGTCCCATCTCTGGAACATTCTGTCTCTGTCCAACTTGTCAATTCCTCTCAGTATTTTATATGTCGTTATCATGTCCTCCCTATCTCTTCTGTCCTCCAGTGTCGTCAGGTCGATTTCCCTTAACCTCTCCTCATAGGACATCCCCTTAGCTCCGTGACTAGTCTTGTTGCAAACCTTTGCACTTTCTCTAGTTTCCTTACGTGCTTGGCTAGGTGTGGGTTCCAAACTGGTGCTGCATACTCCAATATGGGCCTGACGTACACGGTGTACAGTGTTCTGAATGATTCCTTATTAAGATGTCGGAATGCTGTTCTTACGTTTGCTAGGCGCCCGTATGCTGCAGCAGTTATTTGGTTGATGTGGTTGGTGTGTGTGTGTGTGTGTTTACTTACCTGTATGCGGTTGCATAGGTCGGTTCATAGCTCCTGACCTCGTGTGTGTGTATTTTGTGTTTGTGTATGTGTATTGTGTGCGTGTGTGTATTTTTTTGTGTGGGTGAGAGTGGGAGAGAAAGATGGTGGGGTGAGTGAATGGAGGGGGAGGGATGGGTAGATGGTGAGTGTTGTGTGGGTGGTGGTGTGTGGGAGGGAGGGTTGGGAGTGAATGGGGGTGGGCGGTGGAGGAGGAGGCAACAGTTGGGGCCAGCAGCAGCAGTGTGGGACTACAGGTCGTGGAAGGAGGTGCTACACCGCTCGGTGCTTCTCTCGTTGGTAAACACGTAGCGACGTCGCTAGAACTGCCCACATCCAGTGCGGCCTCACACCCTTCCAACACTCCTCAAACCTCCCTCTTACTCAAGAAAAATGCATAGTGAGTTAGCACTGCGAAGCCAATACTTGACAAGTTGAAACACTCAGTGCTAAGAAGGAAATGTTAAGTGGAAGAAGTGAGAAAATATAATGTGGATGGTTGCAAAGAAGGGTGTGAAGGCGAAGCCAAGTGTGTGTATCCTGTATGCTGGACACTGTATGGGGCCTGGACACTATATGCGGCTGGACACGGTATAGGGGCTGGACACTGTCACTCTGACAATACAAGTTGTGGTGTTTGTTGGGACTTTATGTTAAGATTCACGTTCCACCCTCCACTGTCTCTCTCACTTCCCCTCCCTCCCTCTCCCTCCTCTCTACCTCTCCTCCCTTCAACATCACCCCTCCCTTCATCCATCTATTTCCCCCCTTCCCTCCCTATTTTCCTTCCTTTCTCCTACAGCTCAACATTTATGAACTAAAACTAGTTTGTGGAAAGAACAGCAGCTGGTGGTGACTGTTACAAGTGTGACAGCACCAGTGTTGTGGTGGTGATTGTTACAAGTGTGACAGCACCAGTGTTGTGGTGGTGATTGTTACAAGTGTGACAGCACCAGTGTTATGGTGGTGATTGTTACAAGTGTGACAGCACCAGTGTTATGGTGGTGATTGTTACAAGTGTGACAGCACCAGTGTTATGGTGGTGATTGTTACAAGTGTGACAGCACTAGTGTTGTGGTGGTGATTGTTACAAGTGTGACAGCACCAGTGTTATGGTGGTGATTGTTACAAGTGTGACAGCACTAGTGTTGTGGTGATTGTTACAAGTCTGACAGCACCAGTGTTGTTGTGGTGATTGTTACAAGTGTGACAGCACCAGTGTTGTGGTGGTGATTGTTACAAGTGTGACAGCACTAGTGTTGTGGTGGTGGTTGTTACAAGTGTGACAGCACTAGTGTTGTGGTGGTGGTGGTTGTTACAAGTGTGACAGCACTAGTGTTGTGGTGGTGGTGGTTGTTACAAGTGTGAGAGCACCAGTGTTGTGGTGGTGATTGTTACAAGTGTGAGAGCACCAGTGTTGTGGTGGTGATTGTTACAAGTGTGACAGCACCAGTGTTGTGTGGTGGTGATTGTTACAAGTGTGACAGCACCAGTGTTGTGGTGATTGTTACAAGTGTGACAGCACCAGTGTTGTGGTGGTGATTGTTACAAGTGTGACCAGCACCAATGTTGTATAATAGTGTTTGTTGCAAGTGTGACTAGCACCAGTGTTGTGATGGTGATTGTTACAAGTGTGACAGCACCAGTGTTTGTATTAAGTTAGCTGTTGTTCAAGTGTGACAGCACCAGTGTTGTGTATGTGTGTTGTTGCAAGTGTGACAGCACCAGTTTTGTATAGTACTGATTGTTACAAGTGTGACAGCACCAGTGTTGTGTTGTGGTGATTGTTACAAGTGTGACAGCACCTGTGTTGTGGTGATTGTTACAAGTGTGACAGCACCTGTGTTGTGGTGATTGTTACAAGTGTGACAGCACCAGTGTTGTGGTTATTGTTACAAGTGTAACAGCACCAGTGATGTGGTGATTGTTAAAAGTGTGACAACACCAGTGTTGTGTGGTGGTGATTGTTACAAGTGTGACAGCACCAGTGTTGTTTGGTGGTGATTGTTACAAGTGTGACAGCACCAGTGTTGTGTGGTGGTGATTGTTACAAGTGTGACAGCACCAGTGTTGTGTGGTGGTGATTGTTACAAGTGTGACAGCACCAGTGTTGTGTGGTTGTGATTGTTACAAGTGTGACAGCACCAGTGTTGTGTGGTGGTGATTGTTACAAGTGTGACAGCACCAGTGTGTTGTGGTGATTGTTACAAGTGTGACAGCACCAGTGTGTGTAGTGGTGATTGTTACAAGTGTGACAGCACCAGTGTTGTGTGTGATTGTTACAAGTGTGACAGCACCGGGTGTGTGTGTGTGATTGTTAAAAGTGAGCACCAGTGTTGTGTGGTGGTTGTTACAAGTGTGACAGCACCAGTGTTGTGTGGTGTGATTGTTACAAGTGGCAGCACCAGTGTTGTATATGGTGATTGTACAAGTGTGACAGCACCAGTGTTGTGTGGTGGTGATTGTTACAAGTGTGACAGCACCAGTGTTGTGTGGTGGTGATTGTTACAAGTGTGACAGCACCAGTGTTGTGTGGTGGTGATTGTTACAAGTGTGACAGCACCAGTGTTGTGTGGTGGTGATTGTTACAAGTGTGACAGCACCATGTTGTTGTGGTGTTGTTACAAGTGTGACAGCACCAGTGTTGTGGTGGTGATTGTTACAAGTGTGACCAGCACCAATGTTGTATAATAGTGTTTGTTGCAAGTGTGACTAGCACCAGTGTTGTATAATAGTGTTTTTTGCAAGTGTGACAGCACCAGTTTTGTATAGTACTGATTGTTACAAGTGTGACAGCACCTGTGTTGTGGTGATTGTTACAAGTGTGACAGCACCTGTGTTGTGGTGATTGTTACAAGTGTGCAACGTTTGTATTTCATGACAGCACCAGTGTGTGGTGATTGTTAAAGTGTGACAACACCAGTGTTGTGTGGTGGTGATTGTTACAAGTGTGACAGCACCAGTGTTGTTTGGTGGTGATTGTTACAAGTGTGACAGCACCAGTGTTGTGTGGTGGTGATTGTTACAAGTGTGACAGCACCAGTGTTGTGTGGTGGTGATTGTTACAAGTGTGACAGCACCAGTGTTGTGTGGTTGTGATTGTTACAAGTGTGACAGCACCAGTGTTGTGTGGTGGTGATTGTTACAAGTGTGACAGCACCAGTGCTGTGTGGTGGTGATTGTTACAAGTGTGACAGCACCAGTGTTGTGTAGTGGTGATTGTTACAAGTGTGACAGCACCAGTGATGTGGTGATTGTTACATGCGTGACAGCACAGGTGCTGTGTAGTGGTGATGGTTAAAAGTAGCACCAGTGTTGTGTGGTGGTTGTTACAAGTGTGACAGCACCAGTGTTGTGTGGTTGTGATTGTTACAAAAGTGGCAGCACCAGTGTTGTATAATAGTGTTTGATGCAAGTGTGACAGCACCAGTGTTGTGTGGTGGTGATTGTTACAAAAGTGGCAGCACCAGTGTTGTATAGTGGTGATTGGTACAAGTGTGACAGCACCAGTGTTGTGTGGTGGTGATTGTTCAAGTGTGACCAGCACCAATGTTGTGGTGGTGATTGTTACAAGTAATAAAGCACCAGTATTGTGTGGTGGTGATTGTTACAAGTATTAAAGCACCAGTGTTGTGTGGTGGTGAGTGTTATAAGTATTACAGCACCAGTGGTTGCTGGTGTGATTGTTGTCAAGGCTGTGTGTGGTTGTTGTGCCGTGTTGTGGTGTTGTCGTTGGCAGCCTGTGTGTGTTGTGTCAGTGCTGTGGCTTGCTTGTGTGTGCTGGCCGTGCTTGTGGTGTGTTGTGCGCTTGTGGCCGTGCTTGTGGCTCGTGCTTGTGGCTCTGTGGCTCTGTTGTGCTCGTGTGCTTGTGGCTCGTGCTTGTGGCTCGTGCTTGTGGCTCGTGCTTGTGGCTCGTGCTTGTGGCTCGTGCTTGTGGCTCGTGCTTGTGGCTCGTGCTTGTGGCTCGTGCTTGTGGCTCGTGCTTGTGGCTCGTACTTGTAAACTGTATATTGCAACTTCAGGTGTTTGTGTTATCACATCCGGTGGATATCTCTACACATGCGTTGACGTACACACGCTGGCTCACACGTGTACACGTGTTTTTTCATTACTAGTCATGGGGGCGACTGTTCACTGCTCGATGCCGATGATTAGTGAAGTGAACCCATACCAAAGCTGTGTGTGTGTGTGTTGTGTTATTGTGTGTGTTTTGTACTCAGTTGTACTCACTGATGAATAAGACACATGTGCGGCACTTGGGTGTTGCACATGTATTTTATTGATCAGTTTGTCGGTAATACGTACTCGTCAATAATATGTAGTCCTTGAGTTATGGTTGCTGGGGTTGTTATTCAGCTCCTGGTCCCGCCTTTTACACTACTTTGATCAGCAACTTCTGGCCTTCAGGGCCTTATCATATCCTATCTTGAAGCTCTTCAGTGAGTTTGTGTCCGCCGCTGCTTCATCTAAGTCATTCCACTTTTCAGCTACACTGAGACTAAACAAATATTTCCTTCCTTTTGTCTGAGTGTTTTCTTTATTGTAATCAGAGGAACGCTAAACCCTTAGGGGTTATATAGTGCCTGGGGAATGGAAAGCATTCAGGTTCGATCCAAAAAAGCCGAAAATAAGTTCACTTCCTTGGATCAAGAGTTCGTCAGTGAGATCACTTGAGAGGATTAAGAGGCACGTAACTCCTCCGTCTTCTAATAACATGTTCATTTTTACCATATAATCTACCTTGTCCATAATTACTATCGTATTTCCTTTGTCTTTTTGCAAGGTGAAGTCCAGGATCTTTCCTTAATTCATGGTATAACTTATTTGTGTTGCAGAGGTCTTATCACAGCTCACACCTCTACAACACAATTGTCCTCAAAGATTTGTTAAGTTATACCATTAATTAAAGAAAGATCCTGGACTTCACTTTACAAAACAGACAAAGTAAATGCGATAGTAATTATGGACAAGGTAGATTATAGTGGAAAAACGAATATGTTGTTAGAAGACGGAGGAACTTACGTGCCTCTTAAGGATGCGCGTCTTCATATGTCACCTGTTTTCTCTTCATCCTGGTCTTGTTAATTCATACAAGTCTATACCTGTCTGCCCTATTATTTCCTCTTAAGATTTTGTCCTCATCTCTTCCCTAGTGCTCCTCTTTGTCAGTTTTGTCAGGCTTAGTTCCTTCAACATCATCTCATAATGCATTCCTGTCAGTGCTGGTTGCAAGTGTGTGTGCACGTGCTTGACCAGGTGGAGACTCCACATTGGCATCACGCAAGTTCTCATTATCCTAACATGCAGTGTCAGATTCTGAATGATTCTTTATTCAGTTTCCTAAATTCTGCTCTGAGGTTAGCAAATTTTGCATATGCTGCTGGTGTTATACATTGTGTGTGTGTGTGTGTGTATTTCTGGTCATATGCTTGGTGTTATATTTATCCCAAGGTTCTTTTCATTTTCTGACATTTGCAGCTTGTCTCCACCCAAGTTGTACTCCGTGTCCAGTCTGCCTTCTCCTCCAATTAGCATGACCTTATATTTGTTTAGATTGACACTTAGAATCCACCTTCTGGATCACATCTGCAGCCTGTGGAGGTCTCATGTAATTTATCCCTGTCCTCATTTGTTTTAAGTATTCTTATTAGGTTGATATCGTCAGCAAAAAGTGACGAGAATAATTTCTCTGATTGGTCGTTGATACACATTAGAATTAATAGGACCCTACTTGGTACTCTCTCCCATGTGTGTTCTGTCTTTCAGGTCCTCTTTGATCCAGTGGTGCACTCTACCTTTTAACTTGCTTCTTTTTCTAATTTCTGAACTAGTACTATATCAGATACTTGCAATCCAAGAAGATGAAGACCACTTTCTTGTTATATTTGTGACTGCCATAGAACTCCAGCATGTTCATAAGTCAGGCTTTCCCATTCCTTAATACGAGTTAGTTTGCTCTAAAGAATTTAATCTTGGAATTCTCCAGTACAATGCCCCAATCCAAAACAATGTTTTTCAGAACTTTTAACAAAATGCATGTTAAGAGATACTACTGGCCTGATGTAATTCAGTGCCTCCCGTCTCCCATTTCTTATATTTGAGCCACATTGGCCTTTTTCCAATTTTCTGGCAGCTGCCCTGATAGGAAAAATTTGTTAAAGACTTTGCTGTGAGATTATACAGTGGTTCGGTTCTTTCAGCACTCGTTGGGATAAGTTGTCTTGCCCCATTACTATTGTTCCGTCAACCTTCCTTAATAGTCTCGTCTTTTGTATTGTTGAGGCTTTCTTGCATTGATAGTCTTTTCTGAGGACTGTACAGTGCCTAATTTTACTCACCACTTCATTGAAGACCTCTTTGAATCCTATGATAAGCTCTTCTCATACTTCTGTATGATACACACACCAGTGTTGTCCTTACAGCCACAAACAACACTTGTGTTCAACACCACACACACACACACACACACACACACACACACACACACACACACACACACACGCACACACAGGAAACATTTCTTCAGCCACAGAGTAGTCAGGAAGTGGAATGGACTAGAGAAAGATATAGTGGAGGCAGGAACCATACATAGTTTTAAGACAAGGTATGATAAAGCTCATGGAGCAGGGAGAGCAGAGACCCAGTAGCAGACAGCGAAGAGGCGGGGCCAGGAGCTGAGTCTCGACCCCTGCAACCACAATTAGGTGAGTACAATTAGGTGAGTACACACACACACACACACACACACACACGTCAAGCAAATTAGAGAAATTAGAGAAAGTGCAAAAGTTTGCGACAAGGCTAGTTCCACAGCTCAGGGGAATGCCATATGAAGAAAGGTTGAGGGAAATAGGACTAACAACACTGGAGGACAGCAGGGTTAGAGGAGACATGATAACGACATACAAAATACTGCGGGGAATCGACAAGGTAGACAGTGACAGGATGTTCCAGAGAGGGAACACAGAAACAAGGGGACACAACTGGAAGCTGAAGACTCAGATGAGTCAAAGGGATGTTAGGAAGCATTTCTTCAGCCACAGAGTAGTCAGGAAGTGGAATAGTCTAGAGAAAGATATAGTGGAGGCAGGAACCATACACAGTTTCAAGACGAGGTATGATAAAGCTCATGGAGCAGGGAGAGCAGAGACCCAGTAGAGGGCAGCGAAGAGGCGGGGCCAGGAGCTGAGTCTCGACCCCTGCAACCACAATTAGGTGAGTACACACACACACACACACTCATACACACACTCATCACACACACACACACACACACACACACACACTCATACACACTCATACACACACTCATACACACAGTAAACGACAGTAAACTAAATAAGGGAACACGTGACCGCAAAGTATAGGGAGGCAGAGAAGTTCGTGCCACGGGGCAACAGAAACACTGGTAAGACCAGAGTGAGCCCATGGTTTACCCGCAGGTGTGGAGGGACCAAAGTCAAATGTGCTAGAGTATGGAAAATGTATAGAAGGCAAAGGACTCAGGAAAACAAGGAGTTGAGCCGTAGAGCCAGTAATGAATATGCAAGGATAAGGAGAGAGGCCCAGCGGCAATACGAGAATGACAGCATGAAATGCCAGATCTGACCCAAAGTTGTTATACAGCCACATCAGTCAAGGTCCAGGTAATCAGGCTGAAGATTACAGAGGGGAGGTCACAGGGAATGACCAGGAAGTATGTGAGGAACTCAACTCAGATTCAGGGAGGTATTCACAGTGGAGACAGAGAGGCTTCCAGCAAACCGGGGTAGTAGGGTGAACCAGCAGGTGCTGGACATACTACACACAACCGACGAGGTGGTGAAGAAACTGGTAGGTGAACTAGATATCGCGAAGGCGGTGGGCCCAGATAACATCTCTCGGTGGATCTTGAGAGAAGAAGCAGATACACTGTGTGCTACTTACTGAAGATTACTATTTACTGATGATTATTTACTAATCTTCAGTAAATCTATTGAAACAGGGCAACTGTTTTTAAGAAAGGAGAGAGGCAGCACTAAACTACAGACCTGTGTCACTGACATGTATAGTATGTAAAGGTATGGAGAAGATTATCAGGAGAAGAGTGGTGGAGCACCTAGAAAGGACTGGGCTCATACATGACAACCAGCATGGCTTCAGAGAAGGAAAATCCTGCATCAGAAACCTACTGGAGTTCTAGGATAAGAGAGCATCGGGGAGGAATAACAGGAAAAGTACTGCAATGAATCAGGGAATACCTGACAAGAAGGAAACAACGTGTTCTCGTTGTTGACGTTGTGTCACAGTGGGTGCATGTGTCGAGTGGGCTCCTCAAGGGTCAGTCCTGGGTCCGGTGCCGTTTCTAGTATGTGTGAATGACATGACAGATAGGAGAGATTCAGTGGTGTGCCTGTTTGAAGACGATGTGAAGCTAATGTGAAGAATGCAAGTGGAGGAGGATCAGGTAAGCCTGCAAGAAGATCTGGACAGGCTGTAAGCCTGGTCCGACAAAGGGCTCCTGGAGTTTGACCCCAGTTAGTGCAAAGTCATGAAGTTTGGGGAAGGACAAAGAAGACCGCAGACGGAGTGCGGTCAAAGGCTGCAAAATTCACTCAGGGAAAAGGATCTTGGGGTGAGCATCATATCGAGCACATCTCTTAAGGCGCACATCTACCAAATATCTGCTTCAGCATATGGGCGCCTGGCAAACCAAAGAATAGTATTTCGACATCTGAGTAAGGAGTCATTCAAGACACTGTACACCGTGTACGTCAGGCCCATATTGGAGTATGCAGCACCAGTATGGAACCCACACCTAGTCAAACACATCAAGAAATTAGAGAAAGTGCAAAGGTTTGCAACAAGACTAGTCCCGGAGCTTAGGGGTATGCCTTACGAGGAGAGGTTAAGGGAAATCAGCCTGACAACACTGGAGGACAGGAGGGATAGGGGGGACATAACGACATATAAAATACTGAGAGAAAATGACAAGGTCGTTAGGGACAGAATGTTCCAGAGATGGGACACAGCAACAAGGGGACACAACTGGAAGTTGAAAACTTAGATGAGTCACAGGGATGTTAGGAAATATTTCTTCAGTATTAGAGTTGTCAAGAAGTGGAACAATCTGGAGTGATGTAGTGTATGCAAGATCCATATATAGCTTTAAGAAGAGGTACGACAAAGCTCATGGAGTAGGGAAAGAGTGGACCTAGTAGCGATCAGTGAAGAGGCGGGGCCTGGAGCTATGACTCGACCCGTGAAACCACAACTAGGTGAGTTTACACACACACACACACACACGTTCTCTCTCTCTCTCTCTCTCTCTCTCTCTCTCTCTCTCTCTCTCTCTCTCTCTTTTTCTCTCTTTCTCTCTCTCTTTCTCTCTCTCTCTTTCTCTCTCTCTTTCTCTCTCTCTTTCTTTCTCTCTTTCTCTCTCTCTGTCTCTCTTTATCTCTCTCTGTCTCTCTTTCTCTCTCTCTGTCTCTTTTTCTCTCTCTCTGTCTCTTTTCTCTCTCTCTGTCTCTTTTCTCTCTGTCTCTCTCTCTCTCTGTCTCTCTCTCTCTCTGTCTCTCTGTCTCTCTCTGTCTCTCTCTTCTCTCGTTTTCTCTCTCTCTCTCTCTGTCTCTTTTCTCTCTCTCTCTCGTCTCTCTCTCTCTCTCTCTCTCTCTCTCTCTCTCTCTCTCTCTCTCTCTCTCTCTCTCTCTCTCTCTGTGGTGGACCGTGGGTGGTGGTGTCTGGTGGCGTTGAAAGTGAAAGGTTTGAAGGTTTTGAGTTCTCACTACCCACAAGCCTGCCAGCTTACCTAACTTCAAGCAAACTTTCTCACCCACCTATCTGGTTCACGTTTATATAAGTTTTGGCTTCTCACCCTAACTCACTTCTAACTTGCCTATTTACCTATCTACCTACCGACCTCATTACTAGTATACCGACCTCCTCATTCCTAACTTACCTACCGACCTCATTACTAACTTGTATACCGGCTTTATTTTTAACTTGTATACCGACCTTATTATTAACTTTACTACCCACCTCATTACTAGCTTATATACCTCCCTCGCATCTGTCTACTTATCTACCAACTTCACCTTATTCATTTAAAAGCTAAGCGATCAAGTGTTGTGAAATTGTGTTTTGGTTCCTCTCCTGTGCACAATATTCCAACATTTTCGTTGAAAGTCTTGGTTAACTAGATGTGTTTCAGACTCTTAATGATTCAAGGAAAATGTATCTGCGTTATGGCCTAACTCCAGCGTTGTGTACCTCAGTGCAGGCGACTGGAATAGTGCAGAGTGCGGCATGAGAGTGTAATGCGCTTGAAAAGCAGTGGTGATAATTTGAAGAGAACCATTTATCAACCTGCCTGATTAGAAAACCGATAAGTTGATTAATGAGACATTTGTGCAACGTTTCGGTATCTTTATTTGTGGAAATGTTTCGCAAGCCAGTGGCTTTTTCAGTCCATTGCAGAGGAAGGTGGAAGATGAGTGTGAGGTAATCAGTCCCTCAGCTTGGAGTCGATGTGTTCAGTCCATCAATCTATCAAGATTGATGTACTGAACACATCGACTCCAGGTTGACGGACTCATTACCTCATCTTTTGTATATACGAGTATTTCTACATTCTTCACATTATGTCCTGTTATGACACAGCGTTTGGTGTTTGCAATATTCACCAGTTATTACATGCTAAACTATTTAATAAAATTATCAATTTGAAGATCTCAAAAGGAGCGACAAATTTTCTTTCATTACCAACGGTGAAAGTTTGAATTCTTTTAGAAAAATCATTCTCCAGTAATTGATCCCATTCCAACGATTCCATTTCTTTAGCAAATTAAAATTTGAAATGTACACAACTGGGACTAAACTTACGGGTTTATCATCCTTCTTATAGAATACATCATTAATAATCCCCAGCCTATCAGAAGAAGCATTCTTTAGTTATTGAATAGAAATGAATATCACTATTCAATTAAATTGGCAAATTGGGGCTTAGGCCAGCCAATAACAGCACGAACCTTGTGTTCAAAATCCCACGCTGGTAGTGAAAATTTGAAGCCGATCAGACGAGTCATTTCAACGATTCCATTTTTTTTTTTTTTTACTATATTGACAAATTTGCCAGCACAGAAGGAAAACTTTAGGGGCGCTATTCTGGACGTAAGATGTATCACCCAGTCAATGTTGAAGTCGTTCACAAGATGTAGCTAAAAGTTACTTAACGTGATTTATCGAAAACAAAATCACACACACACACACACACACACACACACACTGGTGCAGTGTGCAAGTACTCGTTTAAATTTCACTCTCCACCATCGTTGCAGCTACGCCACTGAGGGTTTTGGAGATTAGAGCCTTCCAGGTAATGGGTTCAACAACTTTGGTCATAGGGCACTTGCCCATACCAGTTGTCACGAGTGTGCTCCCAGTGACCGTTCACAAGGGCTTAATTAAAATTTGAAGCTGATTGGCTCAGACCTTCTCGAGTTATGAGCGAAAGAAAAAGGAAAAGGACGAAGAAAAAAGAAAAATAATTCTGGCAACCACTTAAAGGTCCCCTTTAGAAATACCTAAATATCGTTGCAAACATTCGTAAAGGTTCCGCAAAATTGTTGTCAGCCCAACACCGTGACCAGTAAACACATGCTCTTTAAAATCAACACCAAACTGTGTTATGATTTGTTGTTGTGCTCACAGTAGGACTGGTGGTGGTGCACAGTGAAGGCGTCACTCTACTGTTTATACCTTCATTAAATTTCATTGGTAGCAAAATGAAAGTGGTTGCAAATTGAAGTAAAACAAATTAATGAATAGCTGATTGGTCTTTATTGTAATGAGTAAATTAAGATTTAATTGAAATAGTGAAATCCCACTACTGCCACCGGTTTCTAATGACTTATTATTTTCTTCTTACTGCCATCAATTAGTACGTATTTCAACCTTATTCTGCTATATTTTTTGTAATATTAGTACACTTTTTTTATTCGTTAACTCGCCTCGTAGCCAATCATAACTCAGATTTGAGCTGTCACTACCACCATGTGGACTCACAGACAGCGTTGTCTAAGGTGTGGTCAGCGTGTGTGTGTGCATGCAAAATAACCACAGGGAGAGTTTAATGATAGCTCTAGGCCTTTCGTGTTGCAATCAACTCATCAGGGGCTTGCAGTGTTTTCGGAAATAGAGTAGGAAATCCAGGCAGATTCGTTCAGGGGAACGACTCTCCGATTATTGCATGCGCATATATATATATATATATATATATATATATATATATATATATATATATATATATATATATATATATATCACACACACACACACACACACACACACACACACACACACACACACACACACACACACATATATATATATATATATATATATATATATATATGTGTGTGTGTGTGTATCACAACTCCTGGCAGAGCCAAGAGCTGTGAATCGACCCCTGCAACAACAATTAGGCGAGTACAGTGTCTGTCGACAGTGCCTTTGACAAATGGCAACTAAGAGAGAGTGTGGGTTGGTGGGAGTGGTGGGGGGGGGTGGGGTAGGACACGTAGCGTAAACTAGTATAACTGGCAGACTAACACCTTTAAAGTTGCCCGAGATGCAACAAGTGGCAAGAACCTCCTTGTAACTATCCTCCATCCCTTGCTTACTCTCTCTTCCTCACACTGTCTTCTCGCTTCATCCTCTATCCACTCCCTATCCACTCTATTTATCCATTCCCTCTGCACACCAGTTATTGTCCCCGTCCCTCCCTCCACTTCATCCCCACCTTCCCCTCCAATCGACCAAATCTTCACACTCTCCATTCAACCCGATCAGCTCTTTCTCCCTCCCTCCCTCCTTCCCTCCCTCCATGCCTCCTTCCCTTCCCTCCGTGTGTTTCCTCCGTGCCTCCTCTCTAACCTCATAGCTTCAAGCTCTGAGAAAAGAGGAAGGCAGAGGAGCAGTAATGTGTCACGCTATATTCCTTAAGTAAGCAGCAGCAGCAGCCATTAATTCAATATCAGTGTGAACACTTAGACTGAAAATGATACCACTTTGGCGGAGACAATGATCGTGTTTTTGTTGGACGATCATCTTGTGTTTGTCGACGTGGGGTCGCTTTCTGGACTCAGCGTGCCCGCGGCCAGGGTGTGCCACGCTGCTGCTCCTTACCCACACCTGTGAGGCTGCACGCTTAAATTGATGTTATAGTAGTTAGGCACGAGTCTTCTTACCTCTTGTCGAGTCCAGGGGTCAGCCCCCCCCCCTCCCCCGAGCTTCATCCCAGACTACACACCTTTGATCACCTATCAGGCTGTTGGTACCATCGGTACGCATTCCAACGTAGTCACCACAGCCCAGCGATGCGTACTTAAATATTTGTACTTACCTATTTGTGGTTGCAGGGGTCGATTCACGGTTCCTGGCCCCGCCTCTTCACTGGTCGCCACTAGGTCCATTCTCTCTGCTCCATGAGCTTTATCATACCTCTTCTTAAAGCTATGTATGAATCCTGCCTCCACTACATCACTCCAGATTATTCCAATTAATGACAACTCTATGGCTGAAGAAAAGCTTCCTGTGACTCATCTGAGTCTTCAACTTTCAATTGTGACCTCTTATTGCTGTGTCCCATCTCTGAAACATTCTGTCCCTATCTACCTTGTCAGTTCCTTAGTATTTTGTATGCCGTTATCATGTCTCCCCTATCTCTTCTGTCCTACAGTGTCGTCAGTTCGATTTTCCTAAACCTCTCCTCGTAGGACATTTCCCTTAGCTCCGGGACTAGTCTTGTTGCAAGCCTTTGCACTTTCTCCATTTTTTTGACGTATTTGACCAGGTGTGAGTTCCATACTGGTGCTGCATACTCCAATATGGGCCTGACGTACACGGTGTATAGTCTTGAACGTGTGTGTGTGTGTACACTCACCGATTTATGTTTGCGGGGTTCAAGCCCCGCCTCCAAGACAATTCTGCTCGACATCCCTAACTCCTGGCCTCTTGGACCTTTTCATACCTACTCTTGAAGTTCTGTACTGAGTTTGTCTCCACCAGGTCGTTCCAATTTTTACCTACCTTGAGACTAGAGAAATACTTCCTTACATTCCTATGTCTCCTTGATCTTGGTCCTCTTGATTCAGTCTGTCCTTATCAGCCCTATCAGTTCCTCTTAAGATTTTGTAATCATGACCCCCCTTCCTCCTTGTACTTTTCTCCTCTAAGATCGTCATCTTCAGTTCATTCAACCTCTCCTCGTAGTGCATTCCTCTCAGTTCTGGTACTAACCTGGACCTTTTCCATTTTCTTCACGTGCTTGATCAGGTGTGGGTTCTATGCTGTGGCCGCATCCTTAATGACTGCCTAGTATATGTCGTGTATAAGGTTCTGAAGAATATTTAAGTTCCTGAATGCCGTGTGTGTGTGTGGGGGTTGATCTGACACTTGATAGTGATCCAGTTTCCTCGTGAAAACTGCACTTGTTTAAGCAGTATTTTTCATCAGACAGCAAGACACGTGTGCAACACCTGGGTATCTTTGTAGGGTAGGTTTTTGTGGGTTCTTGATGTGGGAGAAGAGGGGGGCTAGGTGGTGTTATATACGGCATGTTGCACGAACTGGTGCTGTGTGTGCACCTTGTTAGGTATCACTGAAGGGGCACCTTTAAGTGGTTGCTTGCTTTTTTTTCTATGAGTTTCGTGTGTAACTTGGAGAACACGTCGTCTGGTCTGCTTCAGATCTTCAGCGTTGTATCTAGGAACAGGTTTATGTAATTACTAACGTGCAGGTGACCTTTGGTCACTCTTATGTAGAAAATTACAGATTTCGGCTTTGATAACTTGAGGAAGCATCTTCTGATCGGCTTGCAGCTCTCAACCCTTGGTGCATCCTCTTAAGAAGACGTGGAAACACATACTTATGTACAGTTCAGGACATTTATTAAAGGAAACGTTTCGCCCAGAGTGGCTTCCTCACTACTGAAGAAGCCACTCTGGGCGAAACAGTTTCCTTTAATAAATGTCCTGAACTGTACATAAGTGTGTGTTTCCCATATCTTGTCGGTACCACCGTACCATTTCTTTTAAGAAGTTTGTGATTGTTACTGCATTGTGAAGGTGTAATTTCGCCATTGTTATATTTAAAATGGTGTGATATGTTTTCTTTAACATTACCTGAGTATGTCTCTTCTGGACGACTTCAGTCTTTCAAGGCTGAAATACCTCAAAAAGCTGAAACTTTTTTTTTGGATTTAAGCGCAAATTTGCCGATTTATTCAAATATTTAATAAACATGGAAGTATCGTATTCTCTGCAAAAACTGTAGAATGTCTTATTCTGCTTGGCTTTAAAGTTTGAAAGTTGAAGAGACTTAATAAATTAAGAGGCGCGTGAATTTCCCCTAATACGTATGTTTATTTTTCTCCTATAATCTACCTTGTCCATAATTACTATCGCATTTACTTTATCTGCTTTCGTAAGGTGAAGTCCAGATCTTTTCTTAATTCATGGTATAACTTAACAAATCTTTGAGGACAATTGTGTTGCTCACACCTCTACAACACAATTGTTCTCAAAGATTTGTGAAGTTATATCATGAATTAAGGGAAGATCCTAGACTTCACCTTACGAAAGCAGACAAAGCAAATGCGATAGTAATTATGGACAAGGTAGATTATAGAGGGAAAAATAAACATGATATTAGAAAACAGGGGAACTGTCGTACCTTACCTTAACGCTGCGAATGATGGGGTGAGAGATGGTGCCAGGGATGACGCAGCAATTACTGGTGGTGCGCGAGCGAGCGTTGGACCACCATTGACCTGGCTTATAGCTGGCTTCGTGACCCAGAGCTTCGCAACAGCTGCTGTGACTTGGCTGACCTGGCTCGAGGAGTCTTGACCTACTGGCTGCTGTTCCACTTACTAAACTAGTCCAGCGCCATGAGCCTGACGAGTGTCCAGTTCACCTGCAACATTCACTACCAGTGTTCCCTCAATGATAAAATAATATACATAGGTAAAGTTTATATATATATATATATATATATATATATATATATATATATATATATATATATATATATATATATATATATATATTATATATATATATATTATATATATATATATATATATATATATATATATATATATATATATATATATATATATATATATATATATATATATATATATATATATATATGTCGTGCCGATTAGGTAAAACTTGCGAATTTGGCTTAAATAGCAACGCTCACCTTGCCATATAAGACAAGTGAAAATTTGTGTATGCAATAATTTCGCCAAAATCATTCTGAACATAACGAAAAAATATATTTCATTGTGTTTGTTTATTATTAAATTAATGTTAACGTATCTAAAATATATTTAGTTGGGTTAGGCTAAATTAAATTGCGCTTGTTGTAATAAGGTTAGGTAGGTTTTCAAAGTTTCTCTTGGTACAAAATTATAAATTTTTACATTAACATAAATGAAAAAAATATATCTTTGAACGTATAAGAGAAAATTTTAGAAAGGACTTAATTTTAAATGAGTTCTTGCTAATTGACCAGTTTTACCTAATCGGCACGACATATAATATATAAAATATATATATATATATATATATATATATATATTTAGGTCATAGTGTCAGGAATGAGTAAGAAGTTTTAGTGACTTCTATTGGGAACACTTGACTGTTGAATATCGTAGGAGCGAGGTCGTGTGGCGCTGCTGCTGCTGCTGCTGCTGCTGCTGCTGCTGCTGCTACTACTACTACCGCTGTGAAAGTTCGTTTCTTCATCTCATTGGAAACTTCTTGTGAAACCTTCCGGGGTGCCAGATCTTGAGGTGCTCCTTGTTTCAGTACAAAAGCTTGGGTCTTGAAAAACTACAAGTCTGGAACATTCATTGTTTCTATTTTCTTGTCGCAGCCTCCCTAGGTTTTCTGAAGAGAATTCTTCCTTTAACAGGGAGAGTGAAGAGCTCCTGATCCAGGGAACTGGAACTTCTCTACTTTCTCTTGAATCAAACCTGATTAATTTCCATTCCCCGTGGATATTATCAGTTTAGTTCTTTCTTGTGAATATTATATAATAAACATAATAACAGGTTCAGCTTCTTGTTTTTAATAGCATCTTGTGTTCACCACTCCTGCAACCATCATTTGTTCCTGGGTTTTTATTTTGTTTTAATAAGTTTTTGGTGTCAGTCTTTAAAAGCCAGTTATCTTTTCCTTCTTTGTGTTTCAACTCTTCGTTGCTGGTTGGCTGTTATCACCTCTCAGTTATCGTGGGTTGTCTCCACGACAATGACGATGATAATGTTACGGGTGTGGGCATGATTGTTACGTTACATCTTAAGTGTTGTATATCTGTGAGGTAATTGTATGGTGGTGTCACCCTTTCTGACTTCATTTGTTGTGCTCTCACACTTGTTCTCGTCTTCTCAGTGTTTCTCCCAGCCAGGACCACTAGGCTCTTCACCAGTGCGATCATTACTGACCCTCGCCTGTACCTCCACGCCAGGACTGTTTACCTCCACGCCAGGACTGTTTACCTCCACGCCAGGACTGTTTACCTCCACGCCAGGACTGTTTACCTCCATGCCAAGTGGTTCTAATATCCTCGTCTTGAGCCTTCAATAAAAGACCACTTACCTACATGCTCGTGTTACCATTAATGACTCTTCCTGTACCTCGAAAATCTAGTGGTGCTAATGCGTTCATTTGAGTCTCCCAAATAAGATCATTTACCTCGTTTATGACCAGTAATAATTTGCTTACGAGGACTCCTTCAAAGCCATTATTATTTCATCACCTTTGTGTAAACCACCGAACCAGGACTTACTGCCAGGCTTGTACCGACGCAGAAAACGTTTGAGCCTGCCACGTACGAGGATCTGCGCAGTGTGGTTGCAACTCCTCAGCCAAGCACCAAGGTGTTTACCTCGGGGCCCTGGGATACAGCCTTCACCATACCGACAACCTTCTCCACCATACCAGTCACCAACACACCTGCCAACATTACTTCCTACAACATCATTCCACCCACCATGCGAGCTGCAGGTAAACCATCCTCTTGGTTCTCTAGTTTTACATTTGAACTACACAAGGGCGTATATTCCGTAGAGTAAAAGAAGAACACTGTAAATAGAGCAGTTCACAACTAACCCACAGATAGGAAATGATAACTAAACGACGTTTCGGTCCATCCTGAATCAGTATGAAGTTCCAATCATTTCATTGGGACGTCTTGATCAGTGACGGACCCAAGTGTTGGCAACTTTCGATTTCCAGTAGTGTATGTTGTGTATTTTTCCTTAGTTTAAAAACTTTTTAGATAAATGGAAGAGTTTATACACCTGAAGTATGTATATGCATATACACCGAGAGGTGAGTATTTGTTAGCGTATATACACTGAAAGTGTATGCCTTTGTGTATATACACCAATAAGTGTCTTTTTCAGTATAGACCAGCGTTTAGCTCAGTGTATATAAAGTAAGAAGTGTATATCTCTTGGTGTATATAGACAGAGTTTAATCTGTTTCAGTGATTGAAATATCCTTGACACGTGGCGTACAGCTGATTTGCAGACATAATGAGGCTTCAAACCTAATACACACATCTGTCAAAGTCCCGCGAGTGTAGCGTGGGTCCAGGTGTACTCACCTATAGTCTATTGTAGAGGTAGTGGGGAGGTAGAAGGAGGTAGGCAGCAGTACTCTCACTCAGGCCTGACGAGACCTTACACCCAAGCTGGTCATCATAATTACCTTCTAAGTGTTTAAACTACTTTTCTGCTTTTTGCTGTTAAATGTAATCAAGTTTAACCGCAGTATTCTATATGATAGTTACATTGTGGGAACCCCAGCAGTGTTGCTACACTATATGATAGTTACATTGTAGGAACAAAAGCTAGCTATGTTTCTGTGTCATATACCATCAGGATGGGGTTTTGTAATAAGTTAATACAGTGTATCAGCCTGAGTTGGGAGACCTCAGTAGGACAGTGAAGATGTCAAGTATTCCACTGTAAGTTCAGTAGCTACGACAGCTTCAGCACAAGGTACGTTCACATCACTTGAGATATATTGTCTTCGACTACCTTGTAATGCAATCAGATTTCCCTTGTGTACACTGTACTGCCTTGTAATCAGATCCCTCTTGTGTGCATTATATTGCCTTGTAACCAGATCCTCCTTGTGTACACTGTACCATCTTGGAACCGGATTTCCCTTGTGTATAATATACTGCCTTGTAATGAGATTAGATCCTCCTTGTGTGCACTGTACTATCCTATAATGTGATCAGATTCCACGTTGTGTACACTACTGCTTTGTAATGTGATCAGATCCTCCTTGTCTACATTGTACTGCGGTGAGTTTTTGTTGATTTTCTTAGATGTTGCGTAATAGTTGGCCAGACACACTATTAACCTCCTTGCCTTGCCTTCTCTTGACCTCCCCTGCGTTACACTTCAAGCAGGAGTTTGATGAGCATGCAGAAATTCTTCCCCACATCTTCCTTTCTCCTTCAATCATTCCCTCTCCTTCACCCATCCTTCAGCCATGTCTCCTTCATCCATCCTTCACTCATCCTTCACCTATCTTCCCATCTCTTTTTTTTTATCCATCCCTTCATCCATCTTCACCCATTCCCTCTCCATCTTCACCCAGGTTATTAGTGAAATATCTACAAATTGTTACTGTAGGAACTACAGCATGTGTCAACCAGTGTTACTGTAGGAACTACAGCATGTGTCAACCAGTGTTACTGTAGGAACTACAGCATGTGTCAACCAGTGTTACTGTAGGAACTACAGCATGTGTCAACCAGTGTTACTGTAGGAACTACAGCATGTGTCAACCAAGTGTTACTGTAGGAACTACAACATTGTTGTAGTTTGAATGATCTTGTTAAATTTAGTGTGGTTGTTGGACACTTAGGAAGCGGTCGTGTGCAACATCTGGACCTAGCAGTCATGTAGTGGATACGAGTCACAGGCAGTGGATCCTTCAAGCACAACGTTTCGACCACACACTGGGCTTTATCACGTCACTGACATAACCCCAGCGTGTGAGCGAAACATTGTCACAGTAAAAGCAAATTCTCCATCTGTGTATGCACGACTTGCAGCATGCACAAGTGTTCGTGCATGCTGATACACTTGCAGCATGCACAAGTGTTCGTGCATGCTGATACACTTGCAGCATGCACAAGTGTTCGTGCATGCTGATACACTTGCAGCATGCACAAGTGTTCGTGCATGCTGATACACTTGCAGCATGCACAAGTGTTCGTGCATGCTGATACACTTGCAGCATGCACAAGTGTTCGTGCATGCTGATACACTTGCAGCATGCACAAGTGTTCGTGCATGCTGATACACTTGCAGCATGCACAAGTGTTCGTGCATGCTGATACACTTGCAGCATGCACAAGTGTTCGTGCATGCTGATACACTTGCAGCATGCACAAGTGTTCGTGCATGCTGATACGTCGGTGAATGAGATGAAATGAATTAATTTTATTAGAACAAGAGAAGAACAACAAAAGGAGAAGCAAGAGAAAGAGCAGTAAAAAGAGAAGAAAAAAAGTCAGTTATTTTTGCGGAATAAAGTAATATTGAGATACAAGTAATATACAGATACTTCCTGATATTGTGAATAATAATAATAATCTTAATTTCTACAAGGACATGTACAAGGTATACAGGCCTAGCTGACATTAATGACATACTACTATATAGAAAGCCGCTTGTTATGCTGAGCATTTCGGGTAAATTAAGTCAGTTTTGTCCCAGGATGTGACCCACACCAGTCGACTAATATCCAGGTACCTATTTTACTGATAGGTGAACATGCACAGCAGGTGCCTTAAGGAAACACGTCCTAATTTTTCCAACCGTACCGGAGATCGAACCCCCGGACCTCAGTATGTAAGCTAAGTGCGCTAGCAGTCGAGCTACGGGACACCAGAAAACAATTACATATATACCTTGGTGGGTTAATGGAGTACAGGAGGGTCATGAAGGTTACCACTAGTCAAGAATACTTGAATCCTTCATGTAGGAATTCAAGTAAACTCACCATATACACACTGAGGGACATACAACTCGTGGTGTATATCTTTTTCATATAGGTCATTTTTTAAGTAAATTCATTATCATTAAAATACTACAGTACTCAATTTATGCACACTGAGACGATTTATTTTCATTGAGATGCGACGATAGCTAATTTATCAGCGAAATAAAGCAGTAGTCAGTTTATTTACAAAATGCAACAGTATATTCTTCACACACACACAGGAAACGCAGTTCTATATTTCTTGTGAGTGTCTGGGCCAGCTGTGATGTAAGAGGTTACTTCAAACTTTCACTCTCTCCAGACGTCTTGGGGTAGTCCAGAGGCGAGGCTCGGGGAGGCCCAGTGGCCTAGTTATGTTTTGAAGGCTAGATGGGTGTGTGTAATGGTGCTGTAATGAGACCATCTTGTGTCAGATGATGAGCATGAAGGCTGTCATATCTGCAACAGCACGCCATCACGCGCAGCTTACACCACACTCGTTGTGTTACGTGTGATGCTGTTGTGTGCAACCTGAGAGGTTGCCTTCCCAGCTTCAGGTGTAGTAACTAAAACACTTGCTTATCGCTGTAGGTGTAACTAAAACAGTTGTCACTGTAGGTATAACAAACACTCGTGTGTCACTGAGGTGTAACTAAAACACTCGTGTGTCGCTGTAGGGGTAACTAAAACACTCGTGTGTCGCTGTAGGGGTAACTAAAACAGTCGTGTGTCGCTGTAGGCGTGTCTAAAGCAGTTGTGTGTCACTGTAGGTGACACACAACTGTCTTTTCCCTGAACGAATCTTCTTGATTTCTTACTCTATTTCTGCAATATTGCAAGCTCCTGATGTGTTGATTACAACACGAAAGGCCTGGAGCTAACATTCCATTCCCCTTTGGTTATTTTGCATCTTTTATCGCTCGTTCGCGATTATTGCATAATATGTATGTCGTGCTGAATAGGTAAAACTTGCTATTTTGTCTTAAGTAGCAACGCTCTTCTTGCCGAATAAGGGAAGCGAAAATTTGTGTATGCAGCAATTTCGCAAAAATCATTCTGACCCTAACGAAAAAAATATATTTCATTGTGTTTGTTTATTATTAAATTATTGTAAACTTATCTAAAATATATTTAGTTGGATTAGGCTAAATTAAATTGAGCTTGTTATAATAAGATTAGGTAAGTTCTAAGGTTCTTTTGGTACAAAAATAATTATTTTCATTAACATTAATTAAAAAATATATCTTAAGGACTTAATTTTAAGTGAGTTCTTGCTAATTGATAACGTGCAAGGATTTCAGTACAAGCAAAATAAATGATAAATAGTGAACATTATTATGAGAAGAGAACACGAGGTCACAACTGGTTTTACGCCATCTGACGTCTTGAGAAAGTCTACGTGGCAGCAAGGTAATCCACAGACAAGGTAATCAAGCTTACCAAACGATGCCAGAAACCCTGCTAGAACTAATGTAGAAGTCTTCAGAAATAAACTAAAGTACCTCCATCAAGTGTAAAATCAGCTATGCTGTAAGGGATGTGTGGGCGAGCGGTCCACCAGCAACAAGGCCGACTAGGTAACTACCAGACAAGCCTTGCCCACGGCTGGGTTGTACGAGCAGGAAAATTTTAGATACCCATCAAAGGTATCTCAGTGTAAAAGTAGCCAGCTCCTGAACTGCCTCCTGACAAGCCAAAATGCCACAGCACATTTTAACGGTCGCCTAACGATCTAGGTGTGCATACCACCGCTAGATGGCTCTGTTTCCCTTTGCTTACAGTTAGCAAAGATGACCACAGGACTTATGGGTGGTCTTGTGTATACTGAAAAAATACAGCTGTAATGTACTTGATGCATGCAATAGAGACCACTGTAGTAAGTACTGTTTTAAAAAGTAGTTTTAGTTAGTGGGATACCACCGTAGTACATATAAGTACTCTTAAAGCTGTGTGTTGTATTCTGTGTGCACCACATCTGTGCACACAGAATACAACAAACCTCTGATTTTCTTTCAACACCTATGTAATCTGTCATAGTGGTTGAGTAGTTGTGACAAGTATGATCTTCCCGCTGTAAATCCATGCTGATTTGGGTTATGCAGGTTGCGCTGTTCCATAAAAATTGTAGTTTGACATCTCAGTACCCTTTCAAACACTTACGACGTACGATGTTACAACTACTAGTTTGTAATTTTTGGCTAGTACTCCACATCTTCCTTTATGCAAAGGAACTATGTCCACGCTCTGCGTTTTCGCCTGGATTTCTTCAAAGGCTACCGAGTGCTCATGTTACTTGTATTTTTCTCTTTATAAATAAGGAATTCCTTGAATCTGCTCCAGCTGCTGCATGAGTGGCCATATTTTCTGTTTCCTTTTCGAATTCTATAGGTTTAGTATTTGTCAATTACATCATTTGTGTGGCCTTCAGAAGTAATAAAAAAAATTCTGCGTTCTCCACCCTGCTTTCGTTTAGTAGACTGCTCAACATTGAGTCATATTGGTCTTTTAGAATTTCGCTCATTTGTTTTTCATTATCAGTGGATGAACCCCTGTTATTAATGGTCCAGTTATATTGGTAGTTCTAAACTTGCATTTTGCAAAAATGTAGAAATATCTGGTGTTTCTTGCAATATCCTGGATGTCTTTTTGTTCCCTTTGTGCTTCTTATGTCTGGTACGACAGCTTAAGTTTTTGTTTTAACTCGGTCATGATATCTCGGCTAAGATTATCTTAACTTCGTTGTCACATACGTCTTAAAACAATTCCGTAACCCGTTTTCTACTGTGTGTTATTTTGTGCTCCTTCTATATAACTCATGACGATAATAGCCACTCAGGACACTAACAACCACTCAGAACAATAACAACCATTCAGACATAATAAACCATCACTCACATTCAGAAACTACAAAACGTAAACAGAAAACAGAAATACAAAAGACCTGGAAAGGAAAATTGACTCAAGTCTGATCTTCCACTTGAACCTTCACCTCATGTTTCATTAGTTTTGATAACCTTACCACATGAAGGAAGCCACACACTATGCTTGCTCCACAATCATCACTCGTACGTACGTACGTGTGCGTGCGTGGGTGTGCATGTGTGTGTGCATGTGTGTGTGTCTATGTATGCGCAAGCGAGCGTCGTGACACTACTCGGAGACAGAAAAGGTGTGCCTCACCAAGAACCAAAATTAAATCCTTGTCAAGTGTGTTTGGAACGGAAGGTGATATTAAATCATGAGAGGCTGAAGACGAGCGTGAGTGTGAGCACAACAGGATGTGAGGCTAAAGTGTGTGGGGGGAGGTGCGCATGTGTACATATACACACAAGTACGTGGGAAATACAGATAGCAGAAGACTTAATCCACGCCGAGGTTATCTGCTGAGAATACCTGTTTATTTCTATATAGATTAGGGATTATCATGTTGGAAGGATGATTCAGAGAAAGAGAAGAAAAGAGAGGGTAGGAGGGAAGGAGAGGGAGGTAAGAAGATAAAGCAATAAACAATATAGAAACATGCTGCATTAAGAGTGTAGGTAGGAATGCAGGTGTGTGAGGCAGCCTCGTCACCACCTGATTAAGGCTCATCTCAGGTGTGTGTGTACATGTTGCTTCAAGGTTAATCCTGGGGTGTCATCATCACCGCTTGTGTGCGTTCTAACTTGACTCCCACACATACACACACACCACACACACACTCACACCATACACATACACCATACACACACACACCATACACACACACCATACACACACACCATACACACATACACACACACACACCATACACACACCATACACACACCATACACACACCATACACACACACACCATACACACACACAACCATACACACACACACCATACACACACACAACCATACACACACACCATACACACACACACCATACACACACACACACACACACACCATACACACACCATACACACACACCATACACACACCATACACACACACACACCATACACAACACACACCAACACACACACACACACACACACACACACACACACACACAACAGGCCTAGTGTCTAATTGACATGTGCCTAGGACAAAATGGTAACTAACACGTTCCTTGTATGATCCTCCGGCGTAGTCTTGGTCCGGGTGTTTTCCATAAGGTGCCCCAGCGTTCATGTCGCTGGGGCAGGATCTGGAGGCGGCGGCGTGGCCTTGTCATCACAATGTTATGTAACTGTTGCGTATTGGCACTGATGCCTCGCTGGTCTCTCTTCGTGTTGGTGTACACTATGGTAGACTTATCCATGCTGGTGTACATTATGGTGCACCTCCAGGCTAATGTGCACTATGGTACATCTCTCATCTAGTGTACACTATGACCTCTCCTCCATTCTTGTGTACATTATGGTACACCTCTATAGTGTACACTATAACCTCTCCATTCTGGTGTGCACTATGGTACACCTCTATAATGTACACTGTAACCTCTCCTCCATACTAGTTTACAATATGGTTCACCTCCATGTTAATGTGCACTAGCATGGAGGTGTACACTACTGTACACCATAGAGTGCACCATAGTGTACACGATGGGGGTGTATTATGGTACACCTCTATAGTGTACACTACGACCTCACCTCCATGCTGGTGTGCACTATGGTGTACCTCTTTTCAAAGCTCCAGTAAGGTTCTGTATGTCACTAGGGCCAGTCCGCTGAATCTGGGTTCCAGCACCCAGGTGATTCCAGGTTTGGCTGCCACCTTTGGCCTGCTGAAGGCGCACCAAAACCTATAATTTTTCACTGTATGCCTACAAAATTCATCTGCCTTCAGATTCATTGTACTAGTTTTGTGCTGCCGCAAAATCATTTGCAGATTTCCTTAACGAAAGTTAGGAATATATTTACGCTTAAACACAAGACAGCAGGAGCACTGCAGCAGGACTACTGGCCCAGGCTAGACAGGATGAGAAAGACGGATAGGAAGTGATACTGGCAAGTCACTGCTACTGTGTCCATGGTAGGCTCACTGCACGCAGGTAAACACAGACGTGCATGGTGAACAACAAATTTTTATGGGGATATAGTTTCACTCCGTGTAGAACTTTATAAAGTCATGCGTACAACTTTATCAATTAGTGATAGTGACAGTTCCCAGTGCTGACATTTTCATGAACAGTGTAATTAAAAATAGTTATAGGCGAAGGATACGTCGCCAAGATACCGGTGTTAGTATACGACAATATGGTATTATTTAAAATGAAATGTACATAAGAAGGATGTTAACTTGTACCAGTAATCCGGTTGAACCTGTGGCATCATATAACCTGTTTGATTATATATTCACAAGGACAAAGTCTGAAGTAATATATATATATATATATATATATATATATATATATATATATATATATATATATAAAATTATATATATAACCACTTGTTCGTGGTTACAATAATATAAAATACTGCTCGTGGAGGCTAGTACACCAAACGGGGAGTAGAATGAAATTAGCTCAGAGGCACCCACACCACCGTATGTCCTCAGATCACGGTAAAACACCTAGCTCTGCTGGGTGCGTGATTCTTTTAGGATTGCGTGGTCCTGTGGGTTAGAGCGTCATGTGTGATTTTCGCTCACCATGGGGCGGGCTAAAACGACGGGTTCGAACCCATGCTGCTTTGGCCCGCCTCATGGTGAGCGAAAACTCATGACGCTCTAGTCCATAATATGGTTATGGAAACTCTAGTGGAAGAACAGACTTGAGTCAGTTTTCCTCTTGCAGGTCAAGAGATGCCTATTGATTTTGAGGTCAGAAGGTGAAAGGTCAGGGTCACTTTGGTGGACGTTACAGTGGTCAGTTTTATCTCGTAGCTTTTTGGTTGTTTTTATATTTCTGTTTACGTTTTGTAGTTTCTAAATGTGCATGATTGTTCATTGTATGCGAGTGATTGTTTATTGTGCCTGGATAATTGTTATTGTGATGAGTTGTTGTTAGCGTGGTGAGTGATTGTTATTGTAGTGAGTGATTGTTATTGTAGTGAGTGGTTGTTAGCGTGGTGAGTGGTTGTTAGCGTGGTGATTGTTATTGTGGTGAGTAGCTGTTAGTGTTTTAAGTTGTTATTGTAGCGAGTGAAAAAGAGAAGGTAGGAGAATGTACAGAAGAAAAAGTTACCAAACAGTTTTAAAACGTGAGTATATCGCAACAAAGGAAAGATAACCTTAGCCGAGAGATCACCAAGATAGAACAAAATCTTAAACTGTTGTACCAGACAGAAGAAGCACAAAGGGAACAAAAAAGTCATCCAGGATATTGCAAAATAACCCAAAGATCTCTACACAAGTGCAAAATTCAAGTTTAGGACTACCAGTAGAATCGGACCATTTAATAACAGGAAGTTCATATACTAACAATGAGACTGGAATGATCGAAATCCAAGAGATCAATCCGAATTAATGTTCAGCAGTCCACAGAACAAAAGCAGGGTGGAAATTTCCTTCATTACCTCTGAAAGTCACACAGATCTAATCCTGCAGCATTAGAAAAAGAAATAGAAAACATTCCACAAGTGTGATCATGGGGAAGGGGATTTGCACATAAAATTAGAGTAACAGGAATAACGGGAAAAGTAGGCAAATGGATATTCAAGTTTATAACAAATAAAATAAGAGTAATAGTGAACAGAACCAAGTAAAAACTTAAGTACCTCTGGGACGATTCTGGCTCCCTTGCTGTTTCTTATCCTCATAGCAGACATAGATAAACACCGATTGCTGCAGTTTTGTATCATTATTTACGGATGATGCCTAAGTAAACATTAAAATGACATCATTAGAAGACACCGAAGAAAAGATATGAGCAGTCTAGCAGTGGGCGGTGGAGAATAAGTTGATGTTCAGTGTTGACAAGTTCCAACTGCTTAGATATGTACAAAACACAAGATCACCAACTTGAACGAAAGTAAAATAGGTGTAATATTGTCGTCTGACCATTCTTTCAATGAACACAAGCCAGGAAAATGACGGGGTTGACAATGAGAACTTTCAAAATAAAGAGATTGTAGTAACTGTGTCACTATTCAAATCGCTTGTGCTCCCTCGCTTTGAGTATTGTTTAGTGTTGACGGCTTCATTCAGGGCAGGAGAAATATCAGAACTGGAACCGATACGGAGAGCATTTAAATTACTGGGAACACCTCAATCCTAAATATGTATTCACTGGAGCAGAGAGAGAGATGCATGATAACATATACATGAAAGGTACTTGAGGGAATTGTCTCAAATCTGCACGCTGCCATAACGTACTAAAGTGAGAGATATAGGAGACTGTAAAATAAACTCAGTGAAGAAACAGGGGTACAGTGGGCACAATAAGAGAACATATCCGTGGGCCCTGACTATTTAACACTCTTCCAGAAGATATCAGAAACACTGTTGGAACAAGTGGAGAAGTCTTCAAGAGGCAATTCGACAAGTACCTTCCACAAATGCCAGATCAACCAACCAGGCTGTGATAGATATGTGGGCCAGCGGGCTGCCAGCAGCTACAACCTAGTTGCCCAGGCAAGCACCAAACAAGCCTGGCCTAGGGCCGGGCTGCAGGAGTAGAAAAACACTAAAAGCTCCTCAAAGGTATATCAATGTGAGTGGAACTTTAGTACAGCTTGGTGAGATAACGAGTACAGCTTTAGTACACCAAGTGTACATTATAGTGTGTAGAGCAAGAGGCTGGCTGCTCGGCGCTCTAAACCCAGGGTAGACGTCCAGACGGTTTCCATTGATTGTGTGGGAGAGGCGACCCCCACACTGCCTCCAACTCCCCCACACTGCCTCCAACTCCCCCACACTGCCTCCAACTCCCCCACACTGCCTCCAACTCCCCCACACTGCCTCCAACTCCCCCACACTGCCTCCAACTCCCCACACTGCCTCCAACTCCCCACACTGCCTCCAACTCCCCACACTGCCTCCAACTCCCCACACTGCAACTCCAACTGCCCCCCCACACTGCCTCCAACTCCCCACACTGCCTCCAACTCCCCACACTGCCTCCAACTCCCCACACTGCCTCCAACTCCCCACACTGCCTCCAACTCCCCCACACTGCCTCAACTCCCACTGCCCAACTCCCCACACTGCCTCCAACTCCCCCACACTGCCTCCAACTCCCCACACTGCCTCCAACTCCCCACACTGCCTCCAACTCCCCACACTGCCTCCAACTCCCCACACTGCCTCCAACTCCCCACACTGCCTCCAACTCCCCACACTGCCTCCAACTCCCCACACTGCCTCCAACCCCCCCACACTGCCTCCAACTCCCCACACTGCCTCCAACTCCCCCACACTGCCTCCAACTCCCCACACTGCCTCCAACTCCCACACTGCCTCCAACTCCCCACCTGCCTCCAACTCCCCCACACTGCCTCCAACTCCCCACACTGCCTCCAACTCCCCACACTGCCTCCAACCCCCCCACACTGCCTCCAACTCCCCACACTGCCTCCAACTCCCCACACTGCCTCCAACTCCCCACACTGCCTCCAACTCCCCACACTGCCTCCAACTCCCCCACACTGCCTCCAACTCCCCACACTGCCTCCAACTCCCCCACACTGCCTCCAACTCCCACACTGCCTCCAACTCCCCACACTGCCTCCAACTCCCCACACTGCCTCCAACTCCCCACACTGCCTCCAACTCCCCACACTGCCTCCAACTCCCCACACTGCCTCCAACTCCCCACACTGCCTCCAACTCCCCCACACTGCCTCCAACTCCCCACACTGCCTCCAACTCCCCACACTGCCTCCAACTCCCCACACTGCCTCCAACTCCCCACACTGCCTCCAACTCCCCACACTGCCTCCAACTCCCCCACACTGCCTCCAACTCCCCACACTGCCTCCAACTCCCCCACACTGCCTCCAACTCCCCCACACTGCCTCCAACTCCCACACTGCCTCCAACTCCCCACACTGCCTCCAACTCCCCACACTGCCTCCAACTCCCCACACTGCCTCCAACTCCCCACACTGCCTCCAACTCCCCACACTGCCTCCAACTCCCCACACTGCCTCCAACTCCCCACACTGCCTCCAACTCCCCACACTGCCTCCAACTCCCCCACACTGCCTCCAACTCCCCACACTGCCTCCAACTCCCCACACTGCCTCCAACTCCCCCACACTGCCTCCAACACCCCACCATTGCCTCCAACACCCCACCATTGCCTCCAACACTCCCATCATTGCCTCCAACACTCCTACCATTGCCTCCAACACTCCCACACTGCCTCCAACACTCCCACACTGCCTCCAACACCCCCACACTGCCTCCAACACCCCCAACATTGTCTCCAACGCAGAAACCACCGCCTCCAACACCACTATCACCACTAACACCATTACCACCAATATTATCACCACACCAGCATTACAAGAGTGCAGACAAGCTAGATACATCATTTACATAAACACCTGAGCAGTGCACACGCCAAACCTGAGCTCTACAATACAAATTGTTGCCAAAGTGAAGGTTAACACATTAACTTTGAACAGTAGACATATTAATTGTTAACAGTTTAGTGGAGACGCTACTGAAATATTCTGAAAGAACAGTAACAACACATGAGGCTTGTCGTAGGCCCACTGGCCTAGACCAGACAGTTACATCTAACACACTACCATTCCCACTCCTCTACTTGTGAACCCATCCTGCAGCCCAGAGGAAACTGCCGAAGTATTTCCTGCGGTGACTGGCCAGCCGGGTAGTGGTGGGTGTGCGGGCCACTAGTACCAACAACCTGCTGGACCAGGTGGTGGTCAGCAGGGTAGAAGAATCCTCGAAACCACTCAGAAAAAAATTATGCCAGTGTTATGAGAAAAAAGTGAAAAAAGGAAAAATGGTGTATCGAGCCTTGTATAAGACAGTGAACCTTGCCCAGTGACAACCAGTAATAAACCATGTACAGTGAACACTGTAGTACGTGGTGTTCAGTGTGGTCGGCTAGTTCCTGCTAGTACTCCTGAGTATTGATGTAGTCTCCGGTGGCGGTGTGCTGCTGGTGTTGGTGTGCTAGTAGCAAGAACTGTGACTGATCATGTTGGTCACAGTGATCTTCAAGTCTGACGCTCCTCTCTCCACGGACCTCGTCTTGATTCACACAATCATTATGCATCACAACCACTACTGAATCATTATACATCACAACCACTACTGAATCATTATACATCACAACCACTACTGAATCATTATACATCACAACCACTGCTGAATCATTATACATCACAGCCACCGCTGAATCATTATACATCACAAACATCACTGAATCATTATGCATCACCACCACTGAAGCATTATACATCACTAAGTCTACATAACACTAGATGCTGCCTCTGTATACGTGTGCAGAATCCTTGTTCCAGATTTACGTGTTCTGGTAGTTTTTTGTTACTGTCGTGTCTGATGACCTGGCCGGCAGCCGTTCAGGAGAGTTTGTACCGGCTGGTATGGTCCGGGTGTGGGCTGGAGGGCGGGGTTACCTGCTGAGTAATCAATGACTCAGGCAGGTGAGTTGTTCAGGTAGACGTGGCCTAGTCAACAGGTAGCTTGATGGCATGTCTACCTGGCTGTTACTAGACGAAGGCTTGAGCTCTCACCACTTCTTAACCTGAATGACATTCACGGGTTTGCCACTTGTCATCAAGTATAATAAGATGCTGAAGGGACACCTGTTGACGTGACTCGCCAGGTGAGTCAACCAGGTAGGGTTGAAAAATGGTAATTCTATCATTATTCAACAAAGTATTAGGCAAATAGACACAGATGCAACTAATGCCACATTATATTGTGGCAACGTTTCGCTCTCCAGGAGCTTTTAAGTCGTAACAGCTTGACAAAGCTCTTGGAGAACGAAACGTTGCCACAATAAAATGTCACATTAGTTGCACTTGTGTTCTTTTACCTAATATTTTGTCGGTAATTCTACCATGGCAGTAATTCATAACACTGGATTGAGAGATATGGAAGTGCAAAATAAACCCAATGAAAGGCAGGGGCGCCGTGGGTACAATAAGAGAACATTGTATCAACATCCGTGGCCCCAGACTGTTTAGCACTCTGTCACAAGATATCAGAAACAGTGTAGAAGTTTTCAAGAGGAAATTGAAAATGTACCTCCTCCAAGTGCCAGATAAATTACGCTGTGATGGATATGTGGGCCAGCGGGCCGCCAGCAGAAACAGACTAGTTGATCAGACAAGCATCAGACAAGTCTTGCCCAGGGCCGGGCTGTGAAAGTAGGAAAACTCCCGAAAGCTTTCGAAGGTCAAAGGTGAAGGGTGGATGGATGGATGAGTGAGGTGGGTGGATGAGTGGGGTGGGTGGATGAGTGGGGTGGATGGATGGATGGATGAGTGAGGTGGGTGGATGGATGGATGGATGGATGAATGAATGAGGTGGGTGGATGGATGGATGAGTGAGGTGGGTGGGTGGATGGATGGATGGATGGATGGATGGATGGATGAATGAGTGAGGTGGGTGGATGGATGGATGGATGAGTGATGTAGGTGGATATTTGAGTGATGTAGGCGGTTTTTTTTTTTTATATTTATATAGGCCGGCCACACTTGTCAAAAATTTGATAGACTTACATTCACTTAGTTATTTGGTTCGTGTAAAGCAGAGAGGAAGTGAGTTGCTGGAGCTAGTTTTAGGAACTCTCTCATAAGAGAATCATTAAACCTGTGCAACATGTTCACTTTCAACCAACTAGCAGATCACTGAACCAGCCAGACTTGGAAATACCCTTGACCCTGTATTTACCAACCAATTTATTTTTTCTACCTTGGAGTCTTCCTGGATAGTGTTCTCAGGGTCAGCGCCCTCTCGGCCCGGTCCCAGACCAGGCTTCCCGGTGGATACAGTGATAAACCAAACTTGGTGCTAGCTGCATGAAATACAAAATACACACGACTGATCAGGGACTGACTCGAGGAAACAGTCAAGGTCCTGTTGATAATCTCCCCTTATGTATGGTAGAAGGCTGTTGAAAAATCTTGGGCCTCTTATACTTAACTTGTTTTCCCTTAGTGTACTCACGGTACCCCTGCTTTTCATTGGGGGTATATTGCATCGTCTGCCAAGCCTCTTCCCTTCATAGGGAATGATTTCCGAGTGCAGATTTGGAACTAGGCATTAATATCTGTGGCTGTGATGAGCCAGTCACTGACTGTTTCCAGTCCAACATTGCTCCGAGGAAATGATACATTCGTACCACTTCTTACAATTTCGCTTCCTGGCTCTAACAAATTTCTAGTGTCTTTGTAAGTGCCACGTTCAGTGTGACGTTCATGAGGATTAACTCGCATCGTTCCTTTCTAATGGAATACTGGACACTTTTTGTTGTACCATTGTTTTTTATTAATTTAACTGAAACACATTTTTTAATTGGAAAAGTTTGCATTTCTTGGAAGGTCACACACACCTGTATTTAGGGAATTCTGCATTTCTTTGGACGCTCGTATCTGCAGATTCCATTTTTGTCACCTGTCTCTCCAAATTTGCAAACACCCCAGGCATAATGCCGACACAGTTAAATGTTCTGTTTGCTGTGGTTTATGGTGTTTGAATTGTCTGTTGTTTCATTACGGCAACTGGTGTTAGTTCCTGTTCAGTTTGTGTGTATATATATCTGGTTTTACATGACTGTTTTTCTCTGGTTTCTTCTGGTTTAAAAGATGACTTACCTCGTAGTCTCTTGTGACCTCAGGTACACTTTACGCTGCTCCTGGAAAGGCAGCCAAGGCCAAAAGAAATCGTCGATGTATAGAAATAATCGACATAGAGCATTTTAAATAATTTTACATACAAAATAATAAAAAGGGAAATGAAAGAAAAGTGTGAACGCAGTATGTATGTAAGGAGAATGTAGAGAGAACTTTCACGGCAAGCATAAATACGATAAAGCACCTAAAGTACTGGGAACTGTTGAAGTCCCTTGATTTGTATTCCCTGGAACGCAGGCGAGAAAAATACATTATAATATACATACATAAGGGGGATTACCGATAGACCTCTGGCTGTGGTTCGTACGTTGGTCTCCTTGCGGCCAGCAGTAACAGCCTAGGTGATCAGACCCTGATTCACCAGGAGGCATGGTCACAGACCGGGCCGCGGGGGCGTTGACCCCCCGAAACCTTCTCCAGTTATTATAAACTAATGTTTGCTCGTTCCACTTTATGTTTTAATTATTTGTGCAATTGTTTAAGACATTTTATCACTGACGATTGTGATCCAGTGTCTTCTTCTTGCCAGGGCCAGACAGGAGCCTTCTCTTTTATACCAAGCTTACACAGTCCCATTACGATCGTTCATAACCAACATGTAAGTTGACAATCCAACAGAAGTCCAAAATGAGGATTAAGAATGCTCCAAAATGCTGTTTTCTATAGCAACGTGTGAGCTTCGTGAAGTATGAGCAGCCTCAGTAGCATTACCTGTAGGCTGTCTAGGGCAACAGATAACGACGAAACATTGAAATTCGTCGATGTCTTTTGCAGTGTCGGTCCAACGACTTCTTTTTTTCGGGCACTGTACCCTGAGAGGATCTGATCACCCCTTATCTAGACCAGTTTCTCGGGAGGATGAGCATACTGGCGCTCGACGTATGCTCCAGACACGTAACTCTATAGCACAGGGGAAGAAAATGCAAACTTGAGAGGCACGCCCTTTACACGCTAAGACGACAAATGACAGACCCTCTGCAAGGCAGCTAACTCTCTGAAGCACGAAAAGAAACTTTTGATTAGGGAAATGGAAACATCGAGAACAGTGAGAACATTACATCATATAGAATCCGAGAGAGAGAGAGAGAGAGAGAGAGAGAGAGCAGACAGACAGACAGACAGACAGACAGACAGACAGACAGACAGACAGACAGACAGACAGACAGGCAGGCAGGCAGGCAGGCAGGCAGGCAGGCAGGCAAAGAAGAATAAATAAAATTAGAACGAATTACAAATACTTATCGTTCACGAAATATAGGGTGAAAACCACATCCAGTATATGACCTTTACTTAAAGGAGGTAAAACATACACTGATGACATTAAAGAAATGAATGAAATACTGAAGTCACAAAAGATCTAATGTCCATTGAACCACTCATGCCTATATATCAACGACCTGCACCAGTTTGTCTTGAAAAAGACTCAAAATACAGCCAACATCTCCAGAATCTCTAAACTAACTGACTTTGAAGAAGTCATCGACAGCATGCCCATGCACTCTGCCTCAGGCCTAGACTAGTGGAACTCCATATTCAGCAAAATTGCAAGCAATCACTGCATTTAATATTGTGGAGGAAGAACCTGGACACAGGTGTCATCTCAGTCATTAAAATCTTTGAACGGGTCTTAAGCAAAATCACCAATCATATGGAATCGTAATCGTTGCACATCACAAGTCATGAGTTTAGAGAAGGTCGTTCCTGCCTTTCATGATTGGTAGGCCATTAGGACATGATCCGGGATGTGCTAGAAGACAGGCTAAATGCGGATGTAGTATACATTAATTTTTCAAAAGCCTTTGATAGATGCACCCATGGTGTGAGAGCTCAGAAAATGGGAAAAAAAAATATTGGAAAAGTGGGGAGATAAATATTTACTTAACCAATAGAACCCAGAGAGTAGTAGTAAACAGAGTGAAGTCGGAGACTACCACAGTGAAAAGCTCTGTTTTTCAAGGCACAGTACTCGACCCACTTCTGTTTTCTCATCCTAATATCCGACATTTACAAAAAAACTATTATAGCACTGTAACAACCTTTGCTAATAATACCAGAATCTTTATGGGAGTGTCGTCCGGCGAAGACAACTTTAAGCGGATACAAATTAAGTCTTCCAGTGGGCCTCAGACAATGTGGTGCTCAGTGAGGACAAGTTTCAGTTGCTCCGCGGTGCAAGAATTAAGGAAATAAATACTGAAACGGACTACGGGACAAATTCAAATCCTTCAGTAAAGCGAAAGTTTCGTGTGCAAGACTTTGGAGTGATGTCAGAAGATCTCACATTCAGGGATCACAACAATGTTGCTATCGCTGCTACGGGAAAAAAGATAAACTGGATAACTAGAACATTCAAAACATGAGATATTTAGTGAATGATACTCAAGTCACTTCTCTCCAGGCTGGAATGCTGTTGTATACTAATGGCCTCCCTTCAAGGCAGGCGAGAATGCTGAACTAGACAACGTACAGAGATCTTTCATTGCCCGTATTCATTCACTCAAATATCTGCACTACTGGGAATGCTTGAAGTCCACTGAACTGTATTTAGTGAAACGTAGGCAAGAAAGATGCATCATAATTTACACCTGGAAAATCCTAGAGGGACTGGTCCCAAATCTGAACAATGAAATCACTCCATATGAAAGTAATAGACTTAGCATACAGTGCAAAGTGCCTCTAGTAAAAAGCAAGAGAGCAGGTTTATAAATGTCAGAGGTCCTCAGCTTTTCAACACACTTCCTTTGGGCGTAAGTGGAATTACTAGCAAACCTCTTGCTGTCTTCAAGAGGGGAATTTGGTAAGTTCCTCAATTCAGTTTCTGATCAGCCAGGCTATGGTGTATACATTAGACTGTGTGCGACCAACATCCTAGTCGATCAGGCCAGCAACCAAGAAGTCAAGACCTGAGCCGCGGGGATGGTGTCTCCCCGACAGCTGCAAAATATAACCCTAAGGCTGGGGCTTTCTGGGGGTCAGGTCAAACAGGTCAGTGATGGGTAAGTAGGTGTAGGTGTGTCTTCCCAACTGGTCAGGGAGGGAGGGAGTGAGGAGGTAAGGTGTTTCAGGGGTGTTGAGTGATGCTGGTTACAGAAGTGATCATTGGCACTTGGGTAACACTTTAGCCCTGGTGGCCTTTCACAGGGTTTTTCCTGTAACTGCCTCTGTTGGTTCTTGATCCTCTCTAACACCACCGACCTCATTGTTGTCTTCCTCTTTTGTTCCTTATCGTTCTCATTATTATTTTTTCTCGTTATCCTTCTCCACTGGCCTCATGTTTCTTCCTTGTTATTTCTTATTCTTTGTTTTCTTTGTTGTTTTTTCTGTCTTTCTCTTTGTTTGTTGTCTTTTTTCTCTTTTTTGTTGTATTTTCGTTCTTCGTTGTCATTTTTCTTTCCCTGTTTTATTTATTTGTTGTGTTCCTGTATTTCTTCTTTCTTTGTCTTGATTTCTGTCCTTCGTCGTGATTCTGTCTTCGTTGTCTTCATTTTCTTGGTGTAATGTTGTCCCTCATTTTTTCCTTAGCATTGTTTAGCATTGTCCTCAAAGATGTGTTAAGTTATACCATGAATTAAGGAAGATCCTGGACTTCACCTTACGAAAGCAGACAAAGCAAATGCGATAGTAATTATGGACAAGGTAGATTATAGGGGAAAAATAACATATTAGAAAACGGGAACTGGCGTGCCTCTTAAGTGTAGGAGGCGAGGAGGGCGGTCACCCGTCTAACTAGTGCCCGCCCACATCCCAAGGCGTGGTGGCTGCTCCTGCTGCTGTGCTGTTGCTGTGTTGCTGTTGTGCTGTTGCTGCAGTTGAATACTGTCTGGAAAAATCTCTCAAGTCCCCGCCCCAAATATCTTGTTGCTTGGTGATTTCAATTTAAGGCATTTGAAATATAAGAACTTAGTTTATACAGAGATAATCGCAGGAGTCAGCTCACATGAACATTCCATCGTAAATCAACTACTGATACTCTAATAAATTCGTCTTCAGCCACAGCAAGACTATACAATTTACTCTCCACTTTATACTCACGAATAATAAAGAGCTGGTACGAAATACATTTGATGTTCCGAGAGTTTTTCCACTCCCGGAGCCTGGCCATAAACCAGGGTCGTCTGGTGCTTGCCTGGTCAACCAGGCTGTTGCTGCTCCGCTCACCCACATGTCCATCATAGCCTAGTTGATCTGGCTGTAAATTCAGAGCACAACCTAATCGAAGTTGAGACTTGCATGCCGTGCACACTGACCCTGACCAGCAAAACTGTAGATAGATATTAAGGTGTTTTCACCATAATCAACTTTAATAGCCATATCATCAACTATGATCAAATAAATCATGTCCCTGACGAAACATACTGGGATGATACTTTACATGAATCTGAACCAATATCTAGAAAGGATTAACTGTGTCACTAGAAGTATACTCAAGGCACACAACACTAAGGGGGAAAAACGATGTAAGTAAAGGTGCCATGAGGACACTTGAGAGACAATAAAAAGAGTGTAAGGGGCACAATACTGTTCAACAGCCTTCCATTATACAGAAAGACTATTACCAACAGACCCCAGTCTGTCTTCAAGAGGGAATTAAGTTTCAAGTCAATTCCTGACCAGTCGGGCTGATTATCGTACATTGGACTTCGTATGACCAGCAGTAACAACCTCCTTATCCTCCTCCTTGTGTCGTCATCACTGACCTCACTCACGTAGTTGTACATTACAGTTTACTAAACTACCTACACCTACATCTTTACCACAGTCACGCCTACAAAATAAAATTTCTGGGCTGGAGTATTACCTAAAATATTCATTCCTGATAAAGTAAATAGAAAAGCAATAAAAACTATATTTCTCGCGAATCTAAAATTCAAATTTTCCCCAGTAATATCCCTCTTCCAGCACAAGGCACAACATCCCACTGAGGATGGCAAAGATATGAGCGAAATATTGAGAGAATAGTACGATTATAGGATATGCAATCTAGTACACGTCATGGAAGGGGAAAACTGGTAGGAAAATGATAGGGTGAATTGTGAGAAATTCTAAGAGAAAGAAAAAGCCTTGTCAGTAGTGTTACTTATTAAATTACTGGTGATCCTTGGTTCAGAACACTGTTAGGTGCTCAGAAGGTGGTGTAAAGAACAAAAGGGCACAATACCCTGACTGCAACAATACACAAATAACCCGCACATAGGAAAGAGAAAAGCCTATGACGACGTTTCGGTCCGATTTGGACCATTTACAGTGAGTAGTTTAAACTACTGGGTGCTCTTGAGAACACTCGATGCTCTCAAGAGCGGGGATGAAACTTCTCTCTCACAATCTATATATGGAAAATACTTTAAAAACAGATCTCTGATCTAAATAAAACAAAAAGCAGGGGCGCCATGGGCACAATAAGAGAACTCTGTCACCATCCGTGGTCCATGAATGATCAGCGTGCTACCAACAGACATGTTAAGTATTGAAGACGTGGGAAGATTATTACTTATGGTAGAGCCTCCGGCTCGCTACTGGATGACCAGGGATTAATCTCGGAAGAATAGAGATGCTTGGATAGGTCTTGTTCCTGTTACTCGTAGTCACCTAGCAGTAACTAGGCACCTTTGTAAGTTGCATCCTTCAGTAGTCCTGGAACCAGCCAGAGGAAAGTGAACTAGTTCCAGTGGTAGGTGCAGGCAGGAATAGTTTGGCTGAACTGGGTCGCCAGGAAAATCTGGCCTCAGGCCGGCTTGCTGGAGTAGAAAAACAGTGTAAGTCTGTGACAGGTCCCACCATCACGCCCATGCCCGTGGCTGTACCTCGCCCTCTCCCGTGGCTGTACCTCGCCCTCGCCCGTGGCTGTACCTCGCCCTCGCCCGTGGCTGTACCTCGCCCTCGCCCGTGGCTGTACCTCGCCCTCGCCCGTGGCTGTACCTCGCCCACACCCGTGGCTGTACCTCGCCCACACTCGTGGCTGTATCTCGCCCACACTTCACATTACAAGTTTCATTAACATGCTTCACATCTGCGTCAAGCCTCCACATGTTAGCTTATCCTTCAACTACCCCGTCACGCCCGCACGCCCACACCTGCCTACGAACCCTCTCACATCCATATCACCTTGCCCACGCCTGCCCAAGCCCTCACTACTGTTATATCTAGTGCGCCCCATTTAACGTAATCAGCAGTGAATACAACAACAATAATAGTATTAATAATAATGATAATGATTTCAGCCTAAAGAGGTGTGCCGAGGCAGAACGTGTGATGGTATAAACAACAAAATGGCACAGCACCGTGACTGGAACAATACACAAATAACCTGCTCATAGAGAGAAGCTACCACGACATTTCGGTCCGACTTGGACCATTTACAAAGTCACACTAAGACAAAAGAGTGAGGAAGCCAGTATATATAGACGAGGGGGACAGGGACGGGACAGAGAGAGAAAAATAGTAGTGGTGGTAGTATAAGACTGGTAGTAGTAGTAGTAGTAGTGGTAGAAAATAGGGAGACTGCCTCCACTGCATTACTCTCCAGATTGTTCCACTTTCTGAGAGCTCTATGACTGAAGACATACTTCCTAACATCCCTGTGACTCATCTGAGTTTTTAACTATCAGTTGTGACTTCTTGTTGCTGTGTCATCTCTGGAACATTCTGTCCCTGTCCACCATGTCAGTCCCTCGCAGTATTTTATATGTCGTTATCATGTCCGCCCTATCCCTACTGTCCTCCAGTGTCATCAGGTTGATTTCCCTTAACGTCTCCTCATAGCTCCGGAACTAGTCTCGTTGCAAACCTTTGCACTTTGTCTAATTTCTTGACGTGCCTGACCAGTTGTGGGTTCCATACTGGTGCTGTGTACTCCAATATGTTTCTGACGTACACGGTGTACAGTGTCTTGAATGACTCCTTACATAGGTGTCGAAACGCTATTCTTAGGTTTGCCAGGCGCCCATATGATGCAGCAGTTATTTGGTTGATATGCACCTCCTTGAGTGAGGTTTGTAGCCTTTGACCCCCCTAGGCCTGTACTCTGTCTGCGGTCTACTTTGTCCTTCCCCAATCTTCATGACTTGGCTTTTGGTGGGGTTTAACTCCAGGAGCCATCTGTTCGACCAGGCTTGCAGCCTGTCCAAATCCCTTTGTAGTCCTTCCTGATCCTCGTCCGCTTGAATTCTAAGCATTAGCTTCACATCGTATGCAAACAGGGACACACCTAAATGTATCCCTTCCGTCATGTCAGTCACATATACCAGAAACAGCACCGGCTCTAGGACTGACCCTTGTGGAACCCCGCTCGTCACATGCACCCACTCTGACACCTCGTCACGTACTATCACTTGTTTCCTTCCTGTCAGTTATTCCCTGATCCATTGTAGTGCCTTCATGTTATTCTTGCCTGCTCCTTTAGTTTTTGTACTAATTTCTTGTGCGGAACTGTGTCGAAAGCCCCCTTACAGCCCAAGATGCAGTCTACCCACCCCTCTCCTGTCTTCTCTCACCTTGTCGTAAAACTCCATTAGGTTTGTGACACGATTTCCCGTCCTTGAAACCGTGCTGGTTATCGTGTATAAACTTATTCCTTTCTAGGTGCTCCACCACTCTTCTGATAATCTTCGCCATGACTTTGCATACTATACATGTCAGTGACACTGGTCTGTAGTTTAATGTTGCCTACCTGTCTCCTTTCTTAAAAACTGGGACTACATTTGCTGTCTTCCACACCTCAGGTAGTTCCCCTGTTACGATAGTTGTGTTGAAGATTGCTGTGTGTGTGTTGTCAGAGCCTGTGTATGTTTACCTTGAGACCTCTATGCTTGTAACACTTGTTTGATTGGCCCAGTTACGAGAGAGAGAGAGAGAGAGAGAGAGAGAGAGAGAGATTTACACCGTGTGACAGTAGAAGTGAGAGGTGGTGGTGTGTCTCAGGCAGTTGTCTTCATTAACTCTAACGATCAGTTGTAACATTCTAATCAGATCACTAATGAGAACATTAATACCCTCCAGAATAAATTCCCATGGTGTACAGAATGAATTCTCATGCTGTTCATAATAAATTCCTATGCTGTACAGAATAAATTACCATGCTCTACAGTAATTCCCGTGCTGTACAGAAACCTTTGAAGAGTTTCGAGAGTTTCACTACTCTCGGAGCCCGGTCATGGGCCAGGCTCGTCAGTATTTTCTATTCTGTAAAGAATAAGTTTCAACCCATGATTACATATTTTTTGGGTTTACAGAAACAGCAGTGTAATTGCCTATTTGAGTTTGTATGGGGGGAGGGGGTTAGCCCTAGCTCATGGGTCACGTTGTTAATTTTCGCTCTCAATCGTCTTTATAATCTCAGGTGTATAAGGTGCAGGGCGAAACGTTGTCTAAATAAAAGGTTGTTGTGCAGCCCTCGTGTCTTCCTCAAGAGTAACATAACTCATGTAGTGCTGGGTTATAAAGCAGTGTTCGTTGTACAAGATTATGTTCTGGCTGCACTATGATGTACTGTTGTGTTTTGCTGTACAAATCCTGTGACAGATACTGTCACTTAGTCTGTTAAATGTCCGTGTACATTGTACAGTACAGCAAGGTACAGTTCTTTATACATTGTACAGTACAGCAAGGTACAGTTCTTTATACATTGTACAGTACAGCAAGGTACAGTTCTTTATACATTGTTCAGTACAGGAGGGTTCTTTATACATTGTACAGTACAGCAAGGTACAGTTCTTTATAAATTGTACAGTACAGCAAGGTACAGTTGTTTGTAAATTGTACAGTACAGCAAGGTACAGTTCTTTATACATTGTACAGTACAGCAAGGTACAGTTCTTTATACATTGTACAGTACAGCAAGGTACAGTTCTTTATACATTGTACAGTACAGCAAGGTACAGTTCTTTATACATTGTACAGTACAGCAAGGTACAGTTCTTTATACATTGTACAGTACAGCAAGGTACAGTTCTTTATATATTGTTCAGTACAGCAAGGTACAGTTCTTTATAAATTGTACAGTACAGCAAGGTACAGTTGTTTGTAAATTGTACAGTACAGCAAGGTACAGTTCTTTATACATTGTTCAGTACAGCAAGGTACAGTTCTTCATAAATTGTTTAGTACAGGAGGGTTCTTTATACATTGTTCAGTACAGGAGGGTACAGTTCTTTATACATTGTACTTTGAGTGTTGTTCAGGCACTTGTTGGTGAGAATAGTCAGATGTGCAGGGGGGGGGAAGAGCTTTGTGGTTTACTATTTTAACTTCGACTGTCTAGATAAAAGCAGAATTAGTCATACCTGTGACAGGTTTCGAGAGTTCTCTTTTTCTGAAAGCCCGGCTTCAAGGCAAACTTTATTGTTAACTGACTGGTCAGTCAGGCTGTCGTTGCTAGCAGCCTGCAGATTGTCTTCATTACGTTGTGCAAGGCTCCTAATAGTTGTATTTACCAAGTGTCTATGTAATTGAGGGAAGAATTTGAAGGATGAGAAGCCACGTAGCCCTGTTTGTGGTTGAAGCAGGCTGTCTGTGCTGGCAGCTGCCAGCACAGACAGCCTTGGTGATCACGGATGGTGTGCTTGAAGGAAGCTGTCACGTTCCTTGTGGAACTTAGTAATTGGCGTGGTAGATGAAGGCTGGTCAGTGTGAAACTCCTCTCACCCATACTCTATACCCCCTCCTCCACCCTCTGGCTCCTGCTTCCTTACAATCAAGCGCACACCACACAATCACACGTATATAGAGACAAACAGGCACACATACAATCAGACGCACATACACATGTGAGCACTCACACGAGGGCACAGCTGGAAGTTAAAAACACAGATGAGTCACAGCGATGCTGGGAACGACTAGCGATGGAGGCAGCCACGAGAGGCTTTACCCTTTGTTTACCTTTGATGGGTTTCCAGAGTAGTTACTCGCGTAGCCCGGTCCTGGGCTAGGCTTGTCTGGTGTTTGCCTGGTCAAGCAGGCTGTTGCTGCTGGCGGCACGTTGGTCCACATACCCAGTACAGCCTTGTTGATCTGGCATCTGGTGGAGGTGCTGGTCCAGTTTCCTCTTGAAGACTAATACACTTGTACCAGCAATGTTTCTGATATCTTCTGGTAAAATGTTGAATTGTCTAGGGCCAGGAGCTGAGTCTCGACTATTACAACTAAATATAAGTGAGAACACATACAAACAAGCAGGCTCTCACACACACAAATCACAGAAGCAGTCACACACACCCCAGCATTCACACACCGCCCCTCCCCACACACAGCTACACCCTCAACACAGGGAATTTCCGTACTCGTCATGGTAAGCAGACACGAAGTCTGCTGCTGGCGTCATCTTGGTGGGAACTTGTGCACCAGCTACCTACTTCCTGCTGCTGCTAATACTATTCCTCCTGCTGCTACTGTTAAGACTATTGCTGGTACTGTTACTACTACTGCTGGTACTGTTACTACTGCTGCTACTACTATTGTTACTGCTGCTGCTGCTACTACTATTGTTACTGCTGCTGCTGCTACTACTATTGTTACTGCTGCTGCTACTATTATTGTTACTGCTGCTGCTGCTGTCTGTTACGAGAACAAGGGACAGCCTCCCAGTAGGGAGGACCCCAACCTGATACTACCCCCGCCTTAGCCGACCCCCTGCTGTGATCCCGAAGACGGGCGACCCCTTGCTAGGACGACCTCCTACTAAAACAACCCCTGTAGAGGGACGACCCCCTGCCGGGATGAACCCCTACTATAAATACCCCGTAGAGGGACGACCCCTTGCTATTACGACCTGCTGGGACGACCCCCTGCAGAGACGAACCCTGCAGCGACCTCTGTTATCAAACCGCGTTATCTCGCTATTATCCCAACCACAACGTTACTATGTGATAAGACAACAAAGTAAACTCATTCTCTCTCTCTCTCTCAGTGGATGTTATTACAGGTGGAAAGGGTGTAAGTGGGTGTTGAGACTGGCATCGCAGGAAGCTTCTCGACTCCAGAATTTCTTAGAAACATTCATTGATGGCTGCCAGCTCTCTCGTAGACCACACCTTCAACAGCTGCCCAGATGCTACGTTTAAACACAGCTGCAGCACACCAACAGTTGCCCAGATGTTAAAACACAGCTGCAGATAACCAAGCATGAGGGCATGTACAGCCTTTCAACTAGAATGATGCAGTTCCGCTCGATGCCTTCCGTGGGAGTGGTGATACCACCCTGTGTGTGTACTCACCTATAGGCGGTTTCAGTGGTTGAGTCTCAGTTCCTGGCCCCGCCTCTTGCCGTTTGCCAGATTCACTCCCTATCCTCTTGGGCACTATTATACCTGGTCTTTAAACTATGTATGGAGCCTGCCTCTACAACTTATCGAGATCATTTCACTTCCCGACCACTCTAAGATTCAAGCAATACTTCCTGACATCTCTTCGTCCCCGGGTTCCCGCTTCTATTCTGTCAAACATCCTGTCCTTGTCTATCCTATAAATTCCCTAAGTATTTTGTAAGTTGTGTCGCCTCTGGTTCCTTCGTGATCCAGTGTCGTTAGATTCAGTTTTGTTAGCTTCTCACTGCTCATGCCCCTTGTCTGAGGAGCTAGTCTCGTTGCTTGCCTCTGCACGCACTCCTGTTTTTTAACTTGCCACCCCGGTTGTGGGTTCCACACTGGTGCCACATCTTCCAAAATGAGCCACACACATGTAGGAGCCCAGAATGACACTGTTGTGATTCCTTAAAGCCACAGATTTGCCAAACGAGCGATATGCTAAGTACTTTGCTCACCCCGTAAGTCTTTCTCTTTGAGCGAGGGCTGCAGCCTTTAGCCCTTCTCCCCCCCCCCCCGAGTCTGTACTCCGTGTCTTGTCTTCTGGCCCCTTCCCTAATCTTACAATTTGTTGAGATCGATATGCAGCCTTTCCCCGTCATCTGATTTTATTCTCATAATTTTGATATCAGCAGACAGGAATGCATCTGACTTAATTCCGTCTGGAATATCATTCACACAAGTCATAAACAGGACTGGCCTTAGTACCGAGTCTAGCGGTACCCCGCTTGTTACTTTTCTCCATTCTGACCTCTCCCGGACGATCACTCTTTGCCTTTTCACCTACCGGAATACGTTCCTTGTTATTCCTGCTTGCCCCTTAAGTTTTTGCCCTAGTCTCATGTGGAGTACAGTATCAGATGCCTTCTTCAGTCTGAGAAAATGCAATCCACCCAACCCTCTCTCCCACTTCCGTTATTTTGTCATAGAATTTCAACAGAAAGGTAAGACAAGATTAACCATCTCTAAACCCATCCTGGTTATTGTCTACGAAACCATTTCTTCATTATCTTGGAAAGTATGTATGTTAGTGAAACTGGTGTGTAGTGCAGTCCTTCCTGCCTGTCTCATTTATTGGCTATAGGGACTACATTCGCTGTCTTCCAGCTCTCTGGCAACTTTTCCGTATTCATTGACTTGTTGTAGATCCTAGATATTGGTTAGGAAATTGTTTCTCGTTTGTCTCTGAGTCTATGGTGACATGTCTCATTGCCTTTCATATATCCAGCTTCAATGATTATTTTTTTTTACCGCTTCCTTTGTTGTGTGCATGGTGTTGTGGCTTTACCCCTGTTTCCAGTGAGAAGACTTCTTCAAACCTTTTCTTCAGCACTTTGCAGACTTCCTTGACATTTTCTGGGAGCTCTCCTTTCTTCAGTTGAATTACCTGGTCTTTTACTGTCGTCTTTCTTCTGATGTGAGTGTGGAGCAGTGTTGGCTCAGACTTGACTGCTGTTTCGTTCTGTTCTCGAATTATTGTCCAGCCTCTCTCCTCAGCCCTGTATATTCATTTCTGACTAATCTGCTCACTTCTCTGTTCTCGCTTGTGCTTTGCTCCACATTTATGCTCCTCATTTTGCCTCCCTGCGTCTCTGGCTGTACTAAGGGCTCTCTATCATTGCTACTTCCCGTTCTTCTGGGTATGAAGTTCTCTGCCTCCCGTCACTTTCCAGCTACGTTCTCCATCTCGTTCACTAATTTTCTTTCCACTTCACTGCATGCACAAATTCCCTCATCCCTGCAAAGTTCTCCTCTTCTAAAGTCTCACACCATCCACTTGCCATTCTTAACTTTATGCTTAGTTCCTCAAGGTACTCCAAGTTCACGACTGTACGATCGCCCGTCTGCGAATTGTTAAGTGTGTGTGTAATATATATATATATATATATATATATATATGTCGTGCCGAATAGGTAAAACTGGTCAATTAGCAAGAAGTCGTTTAAAATTAAGTCCTTTATAAAATTTTATCTTATACGTTTAAAGATATATTTGTTTTAATTTATGTTAATGTAAAAATTAACCTTAAAAAACTTACCTAACCTTATTATAAGAAGCGCAATTTAATTAGCCTAATCCAACTAAATATATTTTAGATAATGTATTATTATCATTATTATTATACGAAGCTTTAAACTTGAGTGTCCTACACAAATAACTCACACATAGGAGAACTTATAACGACATTAAGGTCAGACCTGGAGCGAAACGTCGTGCTAAGTTTCTCTCTCTCTCCTGTGTACGGGTTATTTGTGCATTGTTCCAGTCACGGTATTGTGCCTTTTTATTCTTTGAGTGTCATTTAGCAAACATTAGTGGAAGTTGTATCGTGTCCTCTAATCACCAGAGCGGGCACTGTTCTGCCAGCTTGAGGCACTTGTTTGAAACATGACGTGTACATGTTACACTTGTTGTCTAAGACAATGGCTGTTTTGAAAAAAAAATATTTTTAGTATTTTCAAATGAAGCAGCCAAATCCACGTGTGTCATTCAAGACAAGCAGTGGTGGAGGCTCGATCCACCGTCCAGTAATGGTGAGGCAGACATTTTACCAACCTCCTCTCACCTTGTTAGTAGGTGCACAACACGGTGTTAGGGTAATTAATTATATAGAGAGGTGTATCAAAAGGTGTATTGACAGTGTTTTTGGTTTGTTTCAGCGTGGGTGAGTCAGATCCCTGAAGCCAAGGATGGTGGAGCATCCGACCTCCTCCACCACCTGCCTCTCCTCCGACCCTCCAACACTGAGGCCAAGCTGCAGTATCTCTCCATCATCCCCAAGGTCAGTCTCCAACACACTCCAATATCACTGTAATGTCAATCTTCAACACTCTCCAATGTCACTGTAATGCCAGTCTCCCTCACTCTCCATCACTAAGGTTAGTTCCTTCCTAACATAACATTGAACCAACAGACAGTCTTAACTAGTGGGAACACTTCTCAGCGCTGACACGGAGATTAACATCATAATATATACAGAACGAACAAAAAGCCACAGTACCGTGACTGGAACAATGGACAAACAACCCGCACATAGGACAGTGTGACTTTGTAAATGGTGCAAGTCAGACCGAAACGTCATCGTAAGATTCTATGTGCGAGTTATTTGTGTAATATATACATAAGATAGTAATATCGTGATATATACATATCAGAGTAACATATTATATAAATACAGAGAGTACCATCATAATATATACTTAGGATACAGTGGATGGTCCCGGCCCTCCAGTGTCTACAGTCACAGTAAGACTGCGTTCAGTGAACCGTCAGTCACACTGAAGACTGACAATCTCATTGAATTATTTCACGAGTGAGACTCAGAACGATGCCAACATCTGCACGACTCCTGACAATGAACCTATGTCTTCTTGACTTAGAAGAAGCCATTGATAGCGTTCCCATGCTCTGACCCATGCCCACACTGGTGGATCTGACCCATGCCCACACTGGTGGATCTGACCCATGCCCACACTGGTGGATCTGACCCATGCCCCACACTGAGTGGATCTGACCCATGCCCACACTGGTGGATCTGACCCATGCCCACACTGGTGGATCTGACCCATGCCCACACTGGTGGATCTGACCCATGCCCACACTGGTGGATCTGACCCATGCCCACACTGGTGGATCTGACCCATGCCCACACTGGTGGATCTGACCCATGCCCACACTGGTGGATCTGACCCATGCCCACACTGGTGGATCTGACCCTTGCCCACACTGGTGGATCTGACCCTTGCCCACACTGGTGGATCTCCATATGCAACAGTCACCTTCCTTAAATATCTTATACCTTTGATATACCTTTAGCGAGTTTCGAGACTCCCGCAGTCCGGTCCTAGATGTCAGGCTTGTCTGGTCTTGCCTGATATACCATACTGTTGCTGCTGCCGGCCCGCACATCCAACACAGCCTGGTTGATCTGGCACTTGGGGAAGGTACTTGTCCAGTTTCCTCCTTTGACTGTCGGCCACATGCGTATCCCACAATTAATAAATGCCACTGACATAGCCCCCACTTTTCAAAGCCACTGACATAGCCCCCACTCTACAAAGCCACTGACATAGCCCCCACTCTACAAAGATGGTATTCCAGCAGTCACAAAAAAATGATTACCAGATACATTGACTGACAAGTCCACAACCCAGGGCAACACTGGTGTGAAGGGTTACACATCCCTATCAGACCCTCACAGAGTATTTGATAAGGCTGGTTCCTTCTTAATGAAATAAAAAGATAGAAATTTCAATAATAACTAAAAAAATTTATTCTAATTAAAATCAGTAAAGAATACAAAACATCTAAACATGATGTTAAGCCTACTTTAAGCAAAAATGAAATATAAAAATAATTAGTGAGTCAAAGCTAATATATACACAACGTAGTGGAAATTTGTGCCGTGCCGATGTTCTGGGCACGTAGCTCTGAATCGTGGTTTATAACGCAGAGCCTTTGTTGATAATGGGGGGGAGAGAGGGGGGTCACTGATGGTCGTGACTGTAGACACAGAAGACAGTGTCCCCAACACGAGTATAGATTCTGCCGAGGAGAGGTTGACTGTTATCCTCTAACTACCCCAACACTGTTGAAGCAGTTAAGTAGCCAGTAAAGAACCACCATGAACGCTGGTGTAGTTATAACTGGGAGAAGGCTGCTTGAATGGTGTGTACCTGACTGGGTGGTCGGCTACGTGTGGAAGGGGGACCACTGTAAGTAGGGATGTCCAGGTGACGTCTCAGATCTTGTCAAGATCAATGCTCCCCTTATCTTATTCCGCATGTGCCTGATGATCCGAGCCGACAATCAAGGCTAAAATAAAGAAAACAAAGTTACTCACTAATCTATGTAGAAATCACTCACACGATAGGCATACAAATTTTAAACGAAATGGTGAGGATTAAAAGATGACCTAACACTATGTAAATTCAAATCAAGGGAGGAATAAATTGGAGTCTGAAACCCTAAACAAGAGTGAAGCTTTTGTTGAAACCAACTTAATCCAAAACATATGATAATTTAGACAGGAGTGGAACCAATACTTACAGATTTGATGGGAGCCGCAAGTCAAGTGACTAACCACGGGTCGGAGACACCCTCGTCACCTCCCACCGGGTGCAGAAGGGAAGGGGGGTAGTGGGAACTATGCACCCACCCTAACTGAACAAGCAGACTGCCCAACAAACTACCACCACCATTCATTCATTCTTCCACTACTATCTAATGAACTTTCCCCTCACAACTGGTTTAGAGCAAGTTGCCGCTGCCTCTCGCTATTCCAGAGCCACTAAATATACTCTTTAAGGCACTTGTTCCCTCTAGACTTGAATATTGATGTTCACATATAGCTCCTTTTAAGGCAGGTGGAATTTCAGATGTGGAGAATATAGAGAGAACCTTCACTTCTCTGCTAATGTTTGAAGTATCTTAACTGTACTCCCTGTAACTTAGGCTTACAAGGATGCATCAGAATTTACACCTGGAAAATTCTGGAGGGAGTGATCTCAGATCTGTACTCCGAAATTACTCCTTAAAAGAGCAAGAGTGTCGGAAAGTGTGAAAAATACTTCCAGCGAAAAGCAGCGGTGCAATAAAGGGCAAAGGGCACAAGACTTTTCAACATCCTCCTTTCATTTATAAGAAGATTTACCGGCAAACAACTGGTTGTCTTCAAGATGGATTTTGATAAGTTCCTCAAGTCAGTTTCTGATCAACCAGGCTGTGAGGCCTCCGTTGAGCTGTGTGCGGCTGTCACCAGCAGCCTGGTTCATCAGGCCCTCCAAAAGGAAACCTGGTATTGGACCGGTCTGCAGAGATGGTGACCTCCCCCTCCCCCAGAATCGACTATGGGTAGACTTGCATATCAGCTTATTGGAGTGAGAGGTACGGAAGGAAGTACTGGAGAGGTACGAGAGGAAGTGTGGGATAAACAAAATGAAAAGCAGGGGCGCCGTGGGCATAAAAGAAACTGTACCAGTTCGTACAGGAAGTGTCAGATAAGCCGGGTTTTGAAGACTGTGGGAGTCTCAGAACCACTTGCAACAGTAGCCTGGTTGATCACCAGGGAAGGCTGGTGATAGGTGTTAAAACAGGAACACTCCATATATCAGTAAATATTATTCATTGAGAAATAAGTTAGAAAAAGATCTCGGCAGAAATTCAACCTCTGTAAGCACAGGTAGATGAATACATCCCCTCCCTCCGTCCATCCCCCCACCCTTCTGCTCCCCCACACTGATAAATACACCATTCTCTCTCCTCCCACTCTCTCCATCTTGGATGACATGACGTTCCTCAGGTAAGAAGTGTTGCAAGTGTGTGCCTGCCATACTGGTGTTTCATGCTCACTTCACTAGTGTGTTAGGTAGTGTTTGCTCACCTGTGTAATTACACTCATAATGAGGAAGTATGGCACACTTTGGAGTGACAAGAATGAGTGGCATGCATCTACCCATGATATACCTTTGATGGGTTTCGAGAACTTATCATATTCACGCAGCCCGTCCCTGGTGTCTGGTGCTTGCCTAGTCAACCAGGCTGTTGCTGTTGGCAGCCCGCTGGCCCACTTATCCATCACCGGCTGATTGATCTGGATTTTGGCGTAGGTACATGTTAAGTTTTTCTCTTGAAGACTTTTGCACTTGTTCTGGCAGTGTTTCTGGTATCCTCTGGCAAGATGTTTACAGTTCTGGGACCACGAATATTGATATAGTGTTCTCTTATTGTGCCCACGGCGCCTCTGACTTTCACTGGGTCACCCCGTCATTTTCCTGGCCATGACATTTATTTTCCTTGTTGTATTCTGTGGAAGAGAGGCCAGCTGACATTGCTTCCAGGTTCTTTAAAGGTTCCTTCCATTCTATTTGGTAATCCTCTTGCATTTTGTACATATTTTCTACACAGCTGAAACTTATCTCTATTGTCATATTATTCTCCATTGCTCGCTGCTAGACTTTTGCTTGTATATTCTTGCAGTATTTTCGTTTCTTCTACCGAGGTGTTATATTTATTTTGGTATCAGCAAGTAATGATAGGAAAGTGTGGAGAGAGTTTTGATGTCCACTGTGAGGATAAGAAACAGTACAGTCGCCAGGACCCTGCCTTTTGTTACTTATCTCTTATTTTGTTAATCTTGGACTTTTCTGCTAACTACTGTTTGTGTTCTGTCTTTAGAGTTGTACATCCATTTGCCTTCTTTTCCCGTTATGCCTATCGTCCTCATTTTATATGCAATAACCTTTGATTGCATTTGTTAAATTCTTTTGCGAAATCTATGTGCATAACATCTATGTTTTGATGTTTTTCCAACACCTCTATAATGTGTCCTGGTGGTTCAGTAGCTGTGACAAGTATGATATTACCACTCTAAATCCATGCTGATTTGGATGTGCACCTTGTGTTGTTCCATAAAATTTTGTAACTTGTCATTTCATCATTCATTTAGAGAGTTTTATATTCCATGTTGCGACTGTTGGTCTGTAATTTTTGGCTGGTTCTCTACTACCGACTTCATACAAAGCAACTGTGTCCACGTGCTATAAGGCCTCCGGTATTTCAGCTAGATCTAACCTCTCTATTCAGTTGATACTGATTGCTGGTAATAGTGGTATTTGGCAATTCTTTATAAGGAATTCCACGAATCCAATTCAGGTATTGAGTGAGTGGGCAGGTTTTTTTTTCTTTTCCGAATTTTGCAGGATTAGTGTTTATGACAGTTATATGTTCTGTGTGGCCTTCAGAATCAATTAAAAAAGTATTATTGCATTCTCTGCCCTGCTTTCATTTAGTGGATAGCTGAACACTCCTTCACATTAGGCTTTTAGAATTTCACTTCTTTTTTTCAGTGTCAGTTTATGAACCTCCTGTGATTAATGGTTCAGTTCTACAGGTGGTTCTAAACTTGCATTTTTCATGTGTAGAAATATTTGGGGTTTCTTGCAATATCTTGGACAGCATTTTGTCTGATACGATAACTTAGATTTGTATCAGTCTCAGTAATCTTTCGTTTAAGATTATCTTTCCCTTTAAGATTATCTTTTACGTTTTTTAAGCAGTTCAGTAAACCCTTTTTTCTTGTCTACACTTTTTTTTATGCTCTCCAGGGTTTGTCTACACTTAACACATTCCACTTGCTTAAAATCCTCTCAGTATATATATATATAAATATATCTTAATAACAACACTGGGACTAGCCGAGGATTCGAACCCATGTTTTGGCCCGCCTCATGGTGACCAAAAACCACTTGACGCTCTAACCCACAGGACCACGCAATCCTAGTAGAATTGCTTGGTCCTCTGGGTTAGAGCGTCATATGGTTTTCGCTCACCATGAGGCGGGCAAACAACATGGGTTGGAATCCTCGGCTAGTCCAGTGTTGTTATTGATTCAATACCACTCGTTCGTGGTTACAATAATATATATATATATATATATATATATATATATATATATATATATATATATATATATATATATATATATATATATATATTTAAAATTGTGTGTATACTTGGCTCATTCCAGTATTTAGTTTTCAGTTATAACGTCACGTCCTAGTCCACCTTGGACTAAGGCCACGTTTCTTCTTGGTACACCAGTTGCACAAACACTGTAGAAATTACACACAGTTACATGCAGTGCAGGAGCTTGTCTTGGTCACTGAAATCTTCTTCAATTCTATTAACTACCCAGGAAGCAAAGCTTTCTTTCACCACCAATGGTAATCGTGCAGATTTTAACGCTTCATGGTTTGCACTCAAGTCACCTTGTTGCCAGAGGTATCGCTGCCTTTTTTTTAATGTGTGTGTGGTTGGCAATGTTTTTTATAGGTTCATGTAACCTGATGTAAAGTAGCGACGTAAAAACATGCTGCAAGACCACCAGTTAACCATGCAACACACACCACGTAGTAGTAGTAGAATTAGTGGTAGTAGTAGTAGTAGTAGAGGTCACCTAGTGCAAAATTATCATCAAAATTCACAGTAGAAAGTGTGACGGTACTCGCATAACGCACAGGTTTGTAATTCATGGCTAGCCAGTGCTGAAACTAACAGACATGTACTCTACCACTATACGTGTTTTAATTAGTACAACAGTGTTCTGATTACTGTACCAGTGTTCTAACTACATAGTACACTTGTGTTCTGATTACACCAGTGTTCTGAGTACTATATCTGTGTTCTAACTAGTACACTGGTGTTCTGACTAGTACACCAGTGTTCTAACTAGTACACCAGTGTTCTGACTAGTACACCAGTGTTCTAACTAGTACACACGTGTTCTGACTACTATATCTGTGTTCTAACTAGTACACTGGTGGTCTGACTAGTACACCAGTGTTCTGACTATACCTGTGTTCTAACTAGTACACCAGTGTTCTGACTATACCTGTGTTCTAACTAGTACACCAGTGTTCTGACTACTATACCTGTGTTCTAACCAGTACACCAGTGTTCTGACTACCTGTGTTCTAACTAGTACACCAGTGTTCTGACTACTATACCAGTGTTCTAACTAGTACACCAGTGTTCTAACCACTACATCAGTGTTCTAACCACTACAGCAGTGTTCTAACCACTACACCAGCTTTCTAACCCCTGTACCGTGCTGGACTAATATTCCTCCCCCTTGGTACATTACCCCAGGAAGTTAACATAGACCACTACTGTAACCACACAGGAAGGTATTTTGCTGATGACTCTCACAGCAACATGGCTGTGTTCCACTCTGAGTCCCTTCGCAACTCTTTGTTAATGACTCGTGAAGTCCTAAAACTGTGTAAACAATTTCCAGTTGTATAGAAATACAGCGGGCCGCCAGCATCAAAAGCCTGGTTGACCAGGGACGCACCAGACCAACCTGGGCCAATTTCCGGGCTGTGGGAGTAGGAAAAAAAAAATCTCGGAACTCATCAAAGGCAAAATTAGTTTTACGAATTTAATCCAGCATGGCTTAGTTCTAAGAGAACTGACCTGCTAGTTTAATAGTAGCCTGCTTGTTTTAACAGTACCCTGCTAGTTTTAACAGTACCCTGCTAGTTTTAATAGCCTACTAGTTTAATAGTAGCCTGCTTGTTTTAACAGTAACCTGCTTGTTTTATCAGTAACCTGCTGTTTTATCAGTAACCTGCTAGTTTTAACAGGAGCCTGATAGTTTTAACAGGAGCCTGATAGTTTTAACAGGAGCCTGATAGTTTTAACAGGAGCCTGATAGTTTTAACAGGAGCCTGATAGTTTTAACAGGACCTGATGTTTAACAGGAGCCTGATAGTTTTAACAGGAGCCTGATGTTTAACAGGAGCCTGATAGTTTTAACAGGAGTCTGATAGTTTTAACAGGAGCCTGATAGTTTTAACAGGAGCCTGATAGTTTTAACAGGAGCCTGATAGTTTTAACAGGAGCCTGATAGTTTTAACAGGAGCCTGATAGTTTTAACAGGAGCCTGATAGTTTTAACACTGACTTGACATGGGTGTCAATCCTGCCGTACCATGAATAGTTTCGTGTTATTACGAGTTGACGAGATATGTGTACCAGATAGGTATACTTCAGGTATACATCACATGTATAACAGGTGTACTTCACTTATAAATCTGTATACTAGGCATACCTTAGGTATACATCACATGTATACCAGGTATGCATCACATGTATACCACGTATACTTCAGGTATACATCACATGCATACCATACATACATCAAATGTATACAGGTGTACTTCAGGTATACATATGTATATACTATGTATACATCACATCTATACCAGGTATGCATCACATGCATACAAGGTATACATCATACATCGGGGGCGTTGACCCTCGAAATCCTCTCCAGGTAAACTCCAGGTAATATGTATACCACGTATACTTCAGGTGTACATCACATGTATACCATGTATACTTCAGGTGTACATCACATGTATACCACGTATACTTCAGGTATACATCACATGTATACCAGGTATACTTCAAGTATACATCACATGCATACCAAGTATGCTTCAGTTATGCATCACATATATATACCAGGTATCCATCACATGCATACAGGTATACTTCAGGTATACATCGCTGAACTAATGTGAGATTCATAGTGAAATGTGAGACGTGGTGCCCATAGATTTTATTTCCTGTTTCACCTTATGACTCATGATACTTGTCAACATTGTTGTGTCACCTCACACATGACTCATGATACAGGTCAACATTGTTGTGTCACCTCACACATGACTCATGATACACGTCAACATTGTTGTGTCACCTCACACATGACTCATGATACACGTCAACATTGTTGTATGTGTCACCTCACACATGACTCATGATACTCGTCAACATTGTTCTTTGTGTCACTTCACACATGACTCATGATGCACGTCAACATTGTTGTATGTGTAACCTCACACATGACTCATGATGCACGTCAACATTGTATGTGTCACCTCACACATGACTCATGATACACGTCAACATTGTTGTATGTGTCACCTCACATGACTCATGATACAAGTCAACATTGTTGTATGTGTCACCTCACATGACTCATGATACACGTCAACATTGTTGTATGTGTCACCTCACATGACTCATGATACAGGTCAACATTGTTGTATGTGTCACCTCACATGACTCATGATACAGGTCAACATTGTTGTATGTGTCACCTCACATGACTCATGATACACGTCAACATTGTTGTATGTGTCACCTCACACATGACTCATGATGCACGTCAACATTGTATGTGTCACCTCACACATGACTCATGATACACGTCAACATTGTTGTACGTGTCACCTCACATGACTCATGATACAAGTCAACATTGTTGTGTCACCTCACATGACTCATGATACAGGTCAACATTGTTGTATGTGTCACCTCACATGACTCATGATACAGGTCAACATTGTTGTATGTGTCACCTCACATGACTCATGATACACGTCAACATTGTTGTATGTGTCACCTCACATGACTCATGATGCACGTCAACATTGTTGTATGTGTCACCTCACATGACTCATGATACAAGTCAACATTGACAACAGCTCTGCCAGACGCGTCAGGCCAAACATTTTGAATTTAGTTTAATAACATTTCATAGGTTTATGTAACTTAAACCTTATCTAAAACGATTAAAAATATATTGTGTAATTATAGGAATGTTCAGACATGGACGCTGGGAACCAAGTAAAAAAACAAATGTGTAAAATGAAGACATGTTGACCTAAGCGAGGGTCTTAATTATTTAAGGGAAATTTGTTCTGTATTCTGCGTACAGCTTCTTAAGCAACGTTCATATGGTGTGTGTGTGTGTGTTAGTGTGTGTGTGTGTGTGTGTGTGTGTGTGTGTGTGTGTGTGTGTGTGTGGTGTGTGTGTGTGTGTGTGTGTGTGTGTGTGTGTGTGTGTGTGTGTGTGTGTGTGTGGGTGTGTGTGTGTGTGTGTGGTGTGTACACTCGGGTATTGAGGTCACATGGCAGGGTGTGTTGTATTCTCAATGTTGACTTGTTGACATTGCTCTCCAAGTATCTTTTTCCGGCCTAGTAAGCACCAGACTGTGTTTGCAGGGGTCGACTCATAGTTCCTGACCCCGCCTCTTAACTTTATCGACCGGCTTCACTAGTTTCTGACTTCCAGAACCAGGTCATACCTACTCTTGAAGCTGTGTGTAGTGTTTACTCCACAACTTTTTTTTAGGTACGCAAGGAGTACTTAGTCTAGTAACTAAATCACACTAGCTACAAGGCTAGTAGAACTTAACCTAATTAACTAGCACATAGCTAATCTAAACGGGCTCAACCACCACTTCTATTGTTTTAAACCTGGAGGGTGCAACATTAACAGCCTGAATGATCACGCACTGGTGTTTAGCACCCAGTGCTCTGAAGACCCCAACTAGGTTTAGCTCATTGCACAACCCCAGCCCCCTGCACCTTAGTGCACGTGATTGTAAGGATACAGAGTGAGTCATAAGTTTGTAATGCAGTTAAATAATATCGTTGAAAACCCGAAGTGGAACACAGGAATTAATCACAAGTTATCACATGGAAACTAATACCCAATTTCTTCAATAAAAAATGGCGAATTATTACACACACACACACACACACACACACACCTTTGATATACCTTTGATGAGTTTCAAGAGTCTTACTGCTCTCGGAGCCCGGCCATGGGCCAACCCAAAATTTATTCTAACCTTCCACTAAGAAACACCAGCTTTGAAGCTAAACTGAAGAGGCTTTATTTTGTTATCTCGGAGACACCACTATCCTAAACTACACCGGCATATTACCTTTGACCTTATACCTTTGAAGAGTTTCGAGAGTTTCTCTACTCTCTGAGCCCGGCCATGGGTCAGGCTCGTCTGATGCTTGCCTGGTCAACCAGGCTGTTGCTGCTGGAGGCCCGCTGCTCCACATATCCATCACAGCCTAGTTCATCTGGCACCTGGTGAAGATACTTGTCCAGTTTCCTCTTGAAGGCTTCTACACTGATTCCAGCAGTGTTTCTGATATCTTCTGGTAAGATGTTGAATAGTCAAGGACCTATAAGTTGAAAGTCTCTCAGAAGTTATCATTAACAGGTTATACTTCACCATTGTTATCAATAACAGGTTATACTTCACCATTGTTATCAATAACAGGTTATACTTCACCATTGCTATCAATAACAGGTTATACTTCACCATTGTTATCAATAACAGGTTATACTTCACCATTGTTATCAATAACAGGTTATACATAACCTTTGTTAGCAAAAAATGCGGCTAGTGCACTCATGGGCTTCTGGTCACGTGACCCACTATTAATAACCTGGAAATTCCTCGAATGTGTGCGTGTATGTGTGTTTACTCATCTATATGTGCTTGCAAGGGTCGAGTCACAGCTCCTGTATGTGTGTTTGTGTTTACTCATCTATATGTACTTGCAAGGGTCGAGTCACAGCTCCTGTATGTGTGTTTGTGTTTACTCATCTATATGTGCTTGCAAGGGTCGAGTCACAGCTCCTGTATGTGTGTTTGTGTTTACTCATCTATATGTACTTGCAAGGGTCGAGTCACAGCTCCTGTATGTGTGTTTGTGTTTACTCATCTATATGTACTTGCAAGGGTCGAGTCACAGCTTGTACTGTGTGTGTGTGGTAGGGGAAGGAAATGGGTAGGGGAGTGATGGGAAGGAGAGGTGTGGATGATTGTAGACGGTGGTGGGGAGTGTACTGGAGTCTCCCAGACAGTGATGGGGAAGGGAGGGAATGGGGGAGGGTGGAGAGCCCTGGAATGGTGGATTCCCCGTTGACTCATTCGATTCCCCTTCCTCCTCCTCCTCCTCCTCCAAGTCCTCTCCCCTCACCCCCACGGTCTCCCACTGCTTCCCCTCTTCCAGTTAGCAACGCTCAGTGTGCTGACCATGGGGCCGACATGCATGCACGTGTGTGTGTGTTATGTGTGTGTGTGTGTGTGTGTTATGTGTGTGTGTGTGTGTGTTGTGTGTGTGTGTGTGTTGTGTGTGTGTGTGTGTGTGTGTACTCACCTACTTGTGGTTGCAGGGGTCGATTCATAGCTCCTGGCCCCGCCTCTTCACTGGCCGATACTGGGTCTCACTCCCTGCGCCATGAGCTTTATCATACCTCTTCTTAAAGCTATGTATGGAACCTGCCTCCACTACATCACTTCCCAAACTATTCCACTTCCCGACCACTCTGTGACTGAAGAAATACTTCCTAACATCCCTGTGATTCATCTGAGTCTTCAACTTCCAACTGTGTCCCCTTGTTGCTGTGTCCCATCTCTGGAACATTGTGAGTGTGTGAGTGTGTGAGTGTGTGAGTGTGTGAGTGTGTGTGTGTGTGTGTGTGTGTGTGTGTGTGTGTGTGTGTGGAGTGAGTGTGATTTGAACTAAGATAATATCATGGTCGGAGTAGTGACAGATGCAGATAAAGGTGGACACGTGCGAAGTCATAATTCTTGCGAATGAAAATAACTTCCTTACATGTTTGTGGCTCATCTATATCTTCATCTTACACCTGCGCCCCTTTGATCCTGGTCCTTTTAATTCACTCTCTTTACATCTGCTTTATCAATTCTTCTTAATATTTTGTATGTCAAAATCCTGTCCTCCTTTCGCTAAGGTCGTCAGGTTCATTTCCTTCAAACTCTCCTCATAGTGCCTTAGTGGGAAAGGGCCAATGTAATGAAAAATGTAATTTTATGAGTCTGATTATAAAATTAATAATAAATCAAGAAATAATATACAGTACTATATGCAATAGTTTCTCATGTGCACATATAATATGATTACAGAAGGTCGCATATATGAAAGCAGTGCCAGTGTTTCTTCAACGTCATCTGGGTCTTCTGAGGCACAACAACCATTATTACTCGTACTAGCCTAGTTGTAAACCTTAGGATCTTTAGAAGGTTTACGTGCTTGACCAGGTGTGGGGCTCCATGCTGGTGCCACGTGCTCATTGATTGGCCTAAAATATGTCATAATAAGGTTCCGAAGGATTCTTTGTTTAAGTTCCTTAACTTTATTCGGTGGTTTGCTAATCTTGCCTATGTTGCTGCCATTATATTGGTCTTGCGCAGGGGCGGCGCCAAGGCTTTTTTTGGGGGGGGCTTAGGGATGCTGGCTGGTTGAATGAGGGGGTTAGTGGGGCTAACTGGTTGAATGAGGAGCTAGGGAGGTTAGTTGGTTGGATGTGAGTGCTAGGGTCCAGGACTCTTGTGTTTGCAGAGCAAGCACATTATTTTTACTTAGGATCTAAAAATCCTTTAATTCACATTTTATGAGAAAACAAATGTCTATATAAAAAATATGAACTATAATTACATAAAATTACTTCATTATATAACTTGCCATCAAAATACTGAATTAACCAGAAAAGTTACACTGATTCACACCAGCTTATTACAGGTCTATGTAAGCATCGTGGTATTCTCCGAGTACAGTAGAAAATTCAAGTGAAGTGGTGACGGTATGGCCCTCTTGTATTTTCTCTCAAGAAGACATTGTACTTGATGAAGCTCAACACTTAAATCTTCCTCTTTGATGCCATAGCTAAACGCCATCTTCAGAATAGTATACAGGATTTTTTTTAGAAATGAATTATCTGGAGGATTCAGTGATGATGAATCCGTCAGTATGCTACACAACTTGTTTGAAAATCCCTGTTTAATTATTTGACTCAACATGCCTGTAATATGAGAGTAAGCAAGTGTGCAGAATTTGAGTAATAGTCATTTTCTGACGATATCAAGGTTGAGAATCAACAAGCTCCTGTAAATGACCTGAGTGAGCGTTTTCGCATTTTTTTCTTGTACACATCAATGCCAACCGCTTCACACAAATCAACTGCATCTTGCCAGATACCCTGCCATGAATTTTCACACCGTATTTTCCTGAAGCTGTTGGAGGTGAGGGGACTGAAGGTGGTCAGGCAGCGACTTGGCGATTTGCAGTAAAGTCATTATAAGAGTGATTATAAACGATATATCAATGAGACTGTATAGGGCTCATGCTTCTGTTACCGTATGTACATTTAAGTTTCCATCATGTCTAGTGCGTTGCAGAAATTGCTGTTAATATTAATTTCACAGCAGAACAAGCAGGACGATCTTGTGTCTTGTAGCCAGTAGATTAATACAATGGCCGTGTACCGACAGTATGTAATAAAACACAATTCAGGTTATAACATTTTGTTGTGAAGATGTTTCGTCCACCAGGAATTTGATCAGTTTACACAGAACAAGACAAGGGTATGTATAAGGGTTGGAGAGAGGACATCAAGTCATATGTGAGTATCCTAGTGATGTATCGGATATCCGCATCCGCGGAACATCCGCACAGTTTCTTACATCCGCATCTGCATTTTACTGTAAACAGATATCCGCATACGCATCCGAAATCCGTGGAACATCCGCACAATTTCTTACATCCTCATCCGCAAAATAATTAAGGAAGACATCCTCAAACACATCCGCATCCGCGGATATCTAAATTTTCACATCTGATATATCTCTAGAGTATCCAGTAAGTGAGGTTAGGTGATGAGGAATTTGACACACAGAGTATGCAGGTTTGGTGAGCGCGGTATTACGTATTGGGAGAATAAGCCAGTATTGCTAGAATTATCCACAGTATGTTAGGTAAAAGGATTTATGTTCAACTAATGAGAGATTCTGCAGCGACGCTTCACTCTTCAGGACCTTTACCAATCTTGACAAAACCATAATATAATGTCGCATTAGCTGCACATGTGCCCTTTTACCTAACAATGTAGTATAAATGGTGAT